>PVHP010003031.1:0-82508 GCA_004024765.1 Zapus hudsonius | reverse complement strand
ATTTATTCCCTATTGTAATCAACTATTGCTTATTAAGGAAATTTTGGGAATTTTACAAAGAACCAGTTTGCCACCCAAATAGTACCACTGTTAATCTTTTGATGTTAAATGTTCCTCTAGACATTTCTGTGCATAGATTTTTGGTGTGTTTACATAGTTGTTATTCAACTGTATATACAATTTTATGTCACTTTTGTACGTGTTAAAAAAAAATGGACCCTTCCATCTGCTGCCTTCAGTAAATGCACTTTACTTCTAAAGACAGCAATCTTCTTAGAGTAAAAGAATGAGAAACAGTTTAATCAGGCATATGGAAGTAAAAAGCAAGCGGGTGTGTTACATTAATTTCTGACAAAATAGACTTTATACCAAAATCAATTAAAAAGGATAATGATGGTCACTTCTTACTCATCAATGGAATGATCCAACAAACATATATGCACCAAATTTGGGTGCAACAAAGTTCATAAAAAAACCTTACTCAAAAATGAAGCAGAAATAGACTCTAACTCCATCATTGTAGGAGACTTTAATACACCTCTATCATCTCTAGACAGATCAAGCAAACAGAAGATCAGCAGGGACATAATGGAGCTCAATAAAACCATTGACCAGCTGGGAATAACAGATATTTACAGAACGTTCTACCCCAAAGACACAGAATATACATTCTTCTCAGCAGTGCATGGGAGTTTTTCTAAAATTGATCATATACTAGGACATAAATCATCCCTAAACAAATTCAGGAAGATTGACATTGTTCCTTGCATTATATCAAAACATAATGCATTAAAGGTAGAAATTAACAATGGAACAGGGTCCAGAAAATGCACAAAGTACTGGCCCCTGAACAATTCGCTCCTAAAAAATGATTGGGTCATCCAAGAAATAAAACAGGAAATTAAAAATTTCCTAGTAGTAAATGATGACAATAACACATCTTATCAGAACTTGTGGGACACAATGAAGGCAGTCCTAAGGGGGAAGTTCATTGTGCTAAATATCAAAGACAGAGAGGTCTCAAATCAATCATCTAACCACCCACCCAAGATCATTGGAACAGATGGAAAAAGCTAACCCGAGGGCACAAGACAAAAGGAAATAGTTAAAATCAGAGCTGAGATTAATGAATTGGAAATCAAGAAAACATTTGAAAATACAGATAAATCAAAGAGTTGGTTCTTTGAAAAAGTTAATAAAATCGACAAACCCCTGGCCAATCTAATCAAACAAAGAAATGAGAAAGCCCAAATCAACAAAATCAGAACAGACAAGGGAGAGATCACAACAGATCCCAAAGACATTGGAAGTATCATCAGGTCATACATCCAAAACCTCTACTCCACAAAATTAGAGAACCTGGAAGAAATGGATAAGTTTTTGGACACCTACCAACTACCAAACCTTAACCCAGAGAAGAAAAAAAAATCACTAAATAAACCTATCACATCCTCAGAGATTAAAGATAAAATAAAAACCCTTCCCAAAAGGAAAAGCCCAGGACCAGATGGCTTCTCAGCTGAATTCTACCAAGCCTTCATCATAGAGCTGAAACCACTCTTTCTAAAGCTTGTTGGAAGCATAGAAAAACAGGGAAGGCTTCCAAACACCTTCGATGAAGCTACCATTGCCCTAATCCCCAAACCAGGCAAGGATGCAACAAAAAAAGAGAACTACAAACCCATATCTCTGATGAACTTAGATGCAAAAATCCTGTGAAAGTCCTAGAAAACTGGATAAAAGGCTACATCAAAAATATTATCCACCCTGAAAAAGTTGGCTTTATCGTAGAAACGAAGGGATGATTCAAGATACGCAAGTCGATAAATGTAATCCACCACATTAATCGGCTCAAACACAAAAACCACATGGTTATCTCAATAGATGCGGAGAAGGCCTTTGACAAAATTCAACACCACTTCATGTTCAAAGCTCTGGAAAGAATAGGCATAGATGGCCTATACCTCATCTTAATAAAGACAATTTACAAAAGCCCTAAAGCACAAATCGTTCTCAATGGGGAATGACTCAGGGAGTTCCCACTCAATTCAGGAACAAGACAGGGGTGTCCACTCTCACCACTGCTCTTTAACATAGTGCTTGAAGTTCTAGCCCAAGCAATAAGTCAGGAGAAGGGCATAAAGGGGATACAAATTGGAAAGGAAGAAATTAAACTATCCCTCTCTGCAGATGACATGATCCTTTATATATCAGACCCAAAGAATAGTATCAGTAACCTCTTGAAGGTGATTAATGCCTTTAGCAATGTGGCAGGATACAAAATTAACACACAAAAATCAGTAGCCTTTATATATGCAGAAGACAAGCAGACAGGAGAGACTGTCCCATTTTCTATAGCCTCAAAGAAAATCAAGTATCTTGGAATATCACAAACCAAGGTAGTAAAGAACTTATATAAGGAAAATATTGAAACACTCAAGAGGGATATAGAGAAGGACGTGAGAAGATGGAAAGATATTACATGCTCATGGTTACGCAGAATCAATATAGTAAAAATGGCAATCCTGCCAAAGCGATTTACAGATTCAATGCCAGGCCGATAAAAATCCCAACCTATTTCTTCACAGACATAGAAAAAATAATCTCTAAATTTATTTGGAAGGGCAAAAGACCTTGGATAGCCAAAACTATTCTAAGTAAAAAATCCTACTCAGGAGGTATCACCATGCCTGACTTCAAAACATACTACAAAGACATAGTAACCAAAACAGCATGGTACTGGCATAAAAACACACAGAATGATCAATGAAACAGAATTGAAGACCCAGCTTTAAATGGAAGTAACTTCAGTTATTTGATCTTTGACAAGGGGGCCAACAATGTATGCTGGGCCAAAGATGGCATCTTCAACAAATGGTGCTGGATGAATTGGATAAACATGTGTAAAGAACTGGAAATAGACCCACTCCTTTCACCGTGCACAAAACTCAACTCCAAATGGATCAGAGACCCCAATACAAATCCTGTAACCCTAAACACCGTGGAAGAAAAAATAGGAGGAACTCTAAATGAAATAGGAGTAGGGAAAAATTTCCTGCGCAAAACTCCAACAGCCAAGGAAATGCAACAATCACTTAACCATTGGGACCTGTTCAGGCTCAAAAGCTTCTGTACAGACAAACAAACCATACTCAGAGCCAATAGACCCCCATCAAAATGGGAGACGATTTTTACCAGCTATACCTCACACAAAGGCCTAATCTCCAGATCTTACAGAGAACTCAAAAAAATACATAATAAAATCTCAAACAGCCCCCTCACAAAATGGGGCACTGATATCAACATAGAATTCACAGAAGAGGAAACACAAATGGCCTTGTCCCATCTAAGAAAGTGCTCAGCATCCTTAAGCATCAGGGAAATGCAAATCAAAACCGCAATGACCTTACTCCGGTCAGAATGGCAATCATAAATTGTATTCAGTCCTATTCAAAGATTTATCATCTTTGAGACTGCTTCTTAAGTGTGAGTCCTGTGAAATCAAAAGAAGATCCATACTGCCAACATATAATGACATAGAGATAACAGTTTCATTGTTCTAAGTTATTTCAAGGAGGAAATGGACCAATGCAAAATGTATAACCATTAGACAAACATAAATACCTTCAGTTCAAGCCAGACATCCATAAATCCGTGGATTTCCAATTTCTATCCCTCAAACTGGGATTAGTAGCCAGGGAAAACTTTGATACCAAGCCAACAGTGCTCTATGTTAGCTTTTGCACAGTCCTGGTATGTCCAAACCATCTTTGGGTCTCCATTGCAAACCATGGTCCACCTTCAGATCCATAGACTGGCCTTTCTGGCCTTCAAAACAGGAATATCCTGCTTTCCTTATCACATCTCAGGAGCAGTTCCTCTTTAACTTCAGGCAATGGCCTCATTGGCCACAAAGGGAAATCGCTCTGTTTCATGTGATGCTTCTCAGCAGAAGCTTCTGGAAGTGTCTGCATTTCATGACCTACATCAATGCATTTGTCATGCATCCAAAACTGATACCAGGTTTGCAACGACTCAGCCATTATTAATCCAGGGAGGAAATAAATCATTCCCTTGAGGAGTGAAGAACAGGTTTCTTTCTTTCAGTCATCTCCTTACACAACAGTTTACATTTCTATCTACCATTGAGTCTTACCTAGGTGGAATCACCTCAGTCATCTTATTATTTCTATGTAAAGTTGGGTCAACTTTAATGATGAAATCTGTTTACAATAGCTGCTTCAGTAACCTTAAACCTGTCTCTGTGTCAGTAGTAATTTTAAACTTGCTTGAATTTTTCCTGTGATATATATTTCAGCTCTATATCTTGCCTCTTCTTTAAGTATTTTCAAACAATCATCAGAACAGCCTCACAGTGTGACTAGCCAAATCTGGGGGCTATTCTGGTAAGAGTTTGAAAATGCTAAATGCGAAGAGAATTGTATCTGGGGGCTTCGCTTGGAAATTTTCAAAGGGGGAAGGAAAGACAGTCGAAAATTTTGTTGGAACTGGGCTACAGGAATAGAGGCTGTCTGCGTTCTTCGGGCCAATCCCTAAGAGTTTGATCAAAGTTAAATTTAAAAGTAGTAGACTGGTGTGTTGAGCAGAAGTTGTAGGATGATAAACAGGCAAGTGGAGGGGCAGAACACAGGAAGTGGAAAGGTCTGAGGGGAGCAAGAGAGAAAAGGGGGTCAGGAGGAATCCAAAAACCTAAAGGTGATATGAGCCAGTACTATAGAAACCCACTTCTTCATAAGACTCAAAACTCATCAAAGCAGAAAGTAAGACACTATTGAGAGCTCAACACTAAGTGAGGTACATATGAAACCTTCCGATGCTCAGGGAACATTGTGAAAGAGTGAATGGAGAGAATGTAAAAGCCATAGGATGGGAAGGAGTACTATGGGGCACTGTCCTCCCAACATAAACTGGCTGGTACATTCATTACCCCACAGTGGTTAATGATACATTCATAAGACCTGCACTGTTCTAAGCCAATCAATGTCTTAACATGGAAGACAGAGAATGATAAAAGGAATGAAACAGCCACACAGAGAACCACCTAGGAAGAGGAGATGTCTCAGTGGATAGTGGGCTTGGGAGAGAGTATAAGAAAATGGTTTAATGTGACAGGGATATATATGATCAATTATAATATGTTCATACATTAAAGTTCTCAAAAATAAAATTTAAAAATTACAAACTGTGAAAAACTGTAAGCAATCTGTATTTATCTAACTAGAGGAATGCTGAAGAGTGGTTCAAAATTTAGTTTTATCACCTGTTATTTAGAACAAAGAAAACTAATTTGGGCAAATTCTGTTTTTCCCTAAAAGATAATGGAATATATACTTAATGTTCTCTGCGATGATTTTGGTAAAAATCTTCTATGACTACCAAAGTGTACCAATAATGAATGGACTATAATTTTTTATATATATAGTATAGATGCTATACTTTATATATCAAGGTAGAAAGCTATGGCATGATACCTGTGGCTGGAATTGACTACAGTCTAAGTTTACGGTTTTGTCAAATAATTAATGGTATAACATTATTTGAAGAAACTGCAGGAAGATGATATGAGGATTAATAAATTTTCTTTAGATTTGAAATTATGTTTTTTATATTCTTGCAATGACTCATTCATCTTATGTTCTCAATATGTTGTGTTGTATAATTTATAACTGCATTTTTTTTGCTCTTTGTTAGATTTGCACAATGCAATGCAAGGTTAAGGTACACTTTTATTTTTATTTTAATAATATCTGTATGTCTGACTATAAGAATAATATAGGCTCATAAGCAAGCCTCCAGTAATTGTAAAAGTAATTTTAAGGAAGAGAAGTCATCCTCACTCATGACTTTTTGTTTGCTACAAATGGTTTTTGTACCATGAGTGGAAATAAGACTCCCCAGTATTTTACCTTTATTTTTGTAAGATCACATGTGTCTTTGTCAAGGTAAATATCCTCAGGCTATTATGAATTGGGAATAAGGAAGGACTCTTAAATATGGCCCATCTGGTACTCTTTTTAAAATCAGAAGTACACATAATATATTTCTAGGAATTAAATTTTAGATGACTTGCTTGTTTTGGATGAAGTAGAAAAGACAGAAATCTGTGCTTTCCATGGGTTTTTTTGCAGAGTTTCTATTTCCTCCATGTGATTTTTTTTACTTGTCACTCTTCTGTATCAGATGTGGTGACATATTAATGGCACATTATTCATTAACTAGAATTGGTTCCAAGACCCAGTAGAACTAATGGTTAACCCAATGCTTAAATGATAAGGCAGAATGAAACTATAAATTACTTTCTGCCAAGTATCTGTGGCCTCACTCAATGTTTTAAAAAGGTGAGGAAATTTGAAGCACTAAGTAATGGAGCCATAATAGGATGTCATGCACATTGGACAAACTGGAAGGCCCAATAAATATGCGGGGGATCTAATGGATTCACATTGATATAACAATTACTTTTCAGTTAGCTATGTCTTATTTACTCTTATGTCTTATTTACTCATATATTTATATTTTTGCAGATGATTGTGTGTGCAGTGTGGATGCATGTGTAGGTATAATAAGTGCCCATCAAATTATGTGTGTATGTGTGTGCAAGCCAATGCCACATGCCACTATATCCAGCATTTAGCTAGGTGCTAGACATCTAACCTCAGACCCTCACACATGTATAGTAACTAAGCCATCTTCCTGTTCCCAAAATAGATATCTTTGGTGGTAGTCATAGTAGAGTTTTTCACAGAAACTTGAGGGAATGTAGTGATGCAGACTACCATTTCTAATATTAAGATGCCTAAGTAGGAGTCTCTGCTCTGACATTTAATTGTCTAATCACACACAAATTACTCTCCCTATGTATGTTTCCTTGATTTCACTGACAATTCTTATATGATTGATCAGGAATAAATTCAGATAATACATGCAAAAGGTCAGATATATAACATTTCCAGTAAATTTTAGCTCTTATTATAAGGATTCAAGATGCTGAGCCCACAGCAAGAGCTAGGGTGATGTAGATGGGTCAATGGGTAAGGTACTTTCTGTGTAAGCATGAGTACCTGAGTTCATATCCCTGGCAAATATGCAATGCACTAGGTATAGTGGTGCTCAACTCCAATCACAGTGCTGGGGAAGAGGATACAGGAGGATCCCTAGGGCACACTGGCTAAGTAGTTTAAACTAGTCAGTGAGCCATAGGTTCAGCGAGAGACCTTTTCTAAAGGAACAAGGCAGAGAATGATTGAGAAAAGTCCCCCTCATTGACCTCTGGCCTTCACATGATTATGTGCATACACATGCATATGAATTATAGCATACACATGCTTCCATATGCAAGCATACACATACATGCATGCATTTTCTTACTCTAGTTGACAAAATGTGGCTCTTAAGGTTTCTTTCAAAAGGACTTAGAAGCAGAATGTCTGAAAAATGATTTGTAATGACAGAGCTGGGGATTAGAATTTAAGGAGTATCCAGGTACTTCCAATGACCTCAGAACTTGAGGAGTACCCTAATTCTTGTCTATAAAGTTAAAAGAATTAAAATTAAAGACCACCAGAAGATAATGTAGAGTGGGAAACTTTATTTAAAGGAAAAGGGGACGTTACAGAGATCTCCAGCCACCAGTGTGGAGAGAGCACATGGGAGAGGTTTTAGCAAAATCTGTGCTATTCAACCAAACAAGCAGAAGGAAAGATAACAGAGGGCTCCCATTATGAGGAACAAGGTTCATGTGGGAAAAAAAATCTCGAGTCCCCCCTCACCCCCGCCATTATGCCGGGGTGAGAGAAGGCCTTACCTTCCTAAGGCCTGGGAATTTAGAAGTCCTTCTCCTAAGAATCCATATGGAGAAAAGAGAGTGCTGGACTTTGTTTCAGTGATTTTTAAGACCTCTCTCAGGTAAGTCAGAGAGACAGCTGGTTGGTCCATATCTGACCAATCAGTTTTAGCACCTAGGTTTGAGCTCTAAATTAGAGACACCTCCCACTTAGGGGGAGGGAAGGTCAGGCCTGGAATCTGTGAACTGTCACAATCACCCCTCTGAAGAAATAACCCTAACTGTTATTAGGGTATTGGGGTGAAGAATCGAAAATAATAATAATAACCAGAAAAAAGTACATACATGTTTCTAAGAAAACATCACACTAGAATACCCATTTTTATCCTGCAGGAGGCAAGGTAAAGCTCCGACTGGGGAGCATGGCAACATTGTGTGCTGTCTCTCTCCTAAATTCCCACATTTCTCCCCTCTCTTGAGGACACCCCAACTGCTGTTGGGGGTTGGGACAATGAAGTGAGTTTTTTTTTTATTTCAGTGTACAACTGCATCCATTCCTCATAGCATCCAATGACATAGGAATTGTTATATTTATTTATTTTTAAAAAACTTATTAATTGTTAAAAATTAGATACATTGTATGAGCAAGTCCTGTGGTGGTACCCCCATTTTCCTCCTCCCTATCCTCAACCCTGTGAGGACCTGGAGCAGACCATGGGGTAGGGGGTTATGAATTGTACAAGAAGTAGCTGTTTTTTTTCTTTGTGTGTTATTGTTGGGGGGGGGATTGAGTGTTTTTATGTCAGAAAATCCACCTGAAAACAAATGTTAGAAAAGATCTCAGGAGGATGACAAGTCCAAAAGTTGGGTCTCAGTACAGAAATGAACATTACCAGGTAAGGAAGAAATAAAGTTAAAACAAAAAAATCATACTTTTTATTTGATAAAAAGGTAACAGTTAAATTAATAAAAACTCAGTGTATACCATATGGTTAAGTCAAAAGGGTAACATATGTATTATAAACAGCAAATGGATTATTGAGGTTATTATGGTATATGATATCTGCTTTACACATATAGTTAATGAATATTTGAGAGTTGATGATGACTAATAAATTATAGATTATAGAGAAATTACTAATTTTTGAAAGAAATGTGACAGTTCTCTGATAAAAATAGAAACATACCAAAGAACTCAAAGCAGGGAAAGCAAAAAAAAAAATATAAGAAATATAAAAACAGTTAATAAGTTGGATAATAATTATATCCAAAATATCTCTAAATAATATTGCTTTATATTTCATATTTTTTATATTATAGCTTTTTATTTTATATTTCAACAAAAAGAAAGAATATTTCAGAATATCAAAAGTAAGGCAAGGAAAATATTACACACTCAAATCAATAAAATATTTATTTCAAGGCTTGAAACTTTTATTTCAAAACATTCTAATCATATTTTAAACTTATAAAACATAAAATTATAAGAGAAAGAATACAAATAAAATACTCTTCTAAATACAAAAATGGAACAAAACCAAGATATGGAGACATAAAAACATAAAAGGCAGGGACCTAGAATGACTACTAATTCTAGAATACTTTTATCAGTGTGGAGAAGTTTAGATTCTTTGTCTTGAATTTTTGATGTGTAAAATAGATAAAATAACAGCTACTTCACAGGGTTATTAGGAAAATTAAATCATCTATGTTAAAATACTGATTATAAGCCCATACATATTATTGAGTATGTGGTAAATGATATTACTGTGAAACTATGCATTAAAAAGGAAATGATGAGACCCTCAGAAAAGGAGCAAACTCTTCATTGCTTAGCATCCTTTGCTTTATGGCTTTTAAGTTATTGTGACAAGCCTTGACCTTTGGCTACCTTTCTTGTAATATTAGTCATAAATCAGAATAAATCCTCTTACAGTAGCTCTGATGTGAGGATAAAAGATCACATATATCTCATTTTTAGGACATCAGTAACTCTCTCCATGTTTTCTATATAGAGACAGACCGATAATTTTGTAGAAAATCAATCTGCATATTTTTATTAAAGTTTTCATTATATTGACAAATTTGAAGGATTTTTTAAAGCAGAGGAAATGAAATAATATACTTGAGTTTTGCATATTTCTGTAGGAAAAATAGTTAAATAGAGAGACTAGTATGTAGTTGCAAATTTAGAATTCAATCTGTTTCTTGTTGCAGAATGAAAGGGATGGAACATAAGGATGAGAACAGAGAAAATAGCAATGCCTGCGCCTGGCCCAGTTCTGCAGGTGCCAGAGCCTCAGGCAGTGGTGAGCATCAGCAGTATTTCTGCAGGAACTTCAGTGAACAGCTACCCCAAGAGTCCGAATCACTTACTCATCTGACCCTTGAGTCAAGAAGTAAAGGTTACAAGTCATATTCCTCCTGGCATAGAAGGTCCTGGTAGAGGGGGATAAAAAAGCCTGATGAAGCATATTTTCTTAACCTGTGCGTTTGTAAATATTTAAGGTCTTCCTGGGAGGCAGATAGAAATTTACTAAGAAAAACATGAACATTTTTTTAAGCCTCTGTAGACTTAAACTACAATTTTAGTTTGCCTGAGAGAAGGGGGCACCTTCTTCCTTGGTTCTTTTACATCACATTGCTTCCATCTACTCATGCCGTGAGACTGGAAGAGGGCCAGCTATGAAATTAACTGGAAAATCTGGCCACTCTCTAGTTAGTGCCTAGCTCTATAGAATGATCCAGCGGAGCCCTTTTAAAATTCTGTTTTGGGGGCTGGAGAGATGGCTTATTGGTTAAGGTGCTTTCCCTCTAAGCCTAATCACCAGGGTTCGATTCTCCAGTACCCACTTTAAGCCAGATGCGCAAAGTGGTGCATGCATCTGGAGTTCATTTACAGTGGTTAGAGGCCCTGGCATACCCATACTTTCTCATCTATCTCTCTCTGCTTCTTTGTAGCTCTTTGCTTACTAATAAATAATTTTTAAAAATATTTTATTTATTCATTTTCAAGGAGAGAGAGAGAGAGAGAGAGAGAGAGAGAGAGAGAGAGAGAGAGAGCACGCACCAGGACCACCACCTTGTGGGTCTGGCTTATGTGGGACCTGGGGAATTGAACCTGGGGCCTTAGGCACTGGAGGCAAGTGCCTTAACCACTGAGCCATCTCTCAAGCCCAATAAATATTTTTTTAAAAAAATTCTGTTGTTGTTTTTGTATTTGTGTGGCATATCTTCATTATTCACTCATCTGTTGATGGGCATCTAGGCTGGTTCCAATTCTAGCTATTGTAGTTAATGCTACAATAAACATGAATGTGTTAGTATCTTTGTAGTAGGAGGTGCAGTCTTAGGGCACATGTTCAAGGGTGGCATAGCTGGGTTGTTTGTGAGGTTTATTTCTAATTTTTTTGTGAAATCTAAATGAAATTATGAAATTGCAAGTAAATGGATGGATCTGGAAAAAAGATCTTATTAAGTGAAGTGACTAACTCTGAAAGACCAAAAGCAAATATGCAGAGGCCCGTTGAATGAAGGACAAAAGGGTACATGTGACATGAGAACTGTAAACAGGAGGAAAATAAGTGGGGCTGGAATTGGGAGGAAAATGGGACAGAAATCATTTTTGAAAACTCACCCTCAATAGAGTGGACAAGAATCAGCTTCACTTACCTGATAAAATATAACATTGTCATTGAAAATAATGTGAAGCTCCCACTTTTATGCTCATATATAGACTAAAAAGCATGGATATAAAAATGAATTTAATTAAAGAAAAGGGTATAGAGATAGAGTAATAGACGGTGGATATAATTAAAGTATGCATGCATAACAGTTCCTTAATGAAGGGGAGGGGACATAATGATAAACTGGATGGAGGGGTGGATATAAATAAATATATGATATGCATGTATGTATGAAGGTGTCTTAATGAAACCTCTTGCTCTGTAAAATTGATAGGCACTAATAGAAAACGTTTCTTCAAGATGTGGTTGATGAATGTTAGTTGAGTGCAAATGGTCCTGGGCCTGTGCTGAGGGACAGAGAGTGATGGGATGTGGGTTATGCTCTGTAGGGGATAAGAGTCCAGGAGAGAAGTCAGATAGTTAAACCACTAAGCAAAACTCTGGAACAGTTTTGTGTCTCTTTACATCTTCATCTGTACTTCTTCAATTTAGCCATAATTTTGCCCATTGTGTATTTCTTTGATAACTAATGATGTTGAACATTTTCCCCATGTGCTTGTTTGGCTGTATCCATGTCTTCCAACAGAAATATCTATTCATATCCTTTGCTCATTTTTGGAGGGTTGTCTTGTTATTGCTGATTAGTAAGAGTTCCTTCTATATTCTGTTTACATGTCCTTTGTTAGAGAAATAGTTTGAAACTATTTTCATTAAAAAAACTCTGTAAGTGAAATGCTTTGATGAAATACTCACAATTGCAAAGATAAACTCATTGTTGGCCCACTAAACAATGTAACTCATTATGGACAATAAAAAAAAAAAGAAGGAAGTGATGTATTGGGAAAGGAGAGACAAGAAATGCTGTCATTCATTTTATAATGGATGGATATATATTGAGGGGTTGCACATAACAGTTCTTTTTTTTAGCACTAGGAGTCTGAGAATGAGCAGAGAAGATTAAGATTCTTACCTTCAAAGTCCTTAAACTCCACTTGGGAAGATGGACAATAAAGATATAAATGAACACATAAGAAAAAATAAACCCACAACATCAGTGCTATGGAAACCGAAAAGTAATGCAAAAGCAAGGGAGGTCAGGAATGTGGACATGTTGTGGGAGAGAGCATTGAGTAGCTAAGTTGTAATTCAAGTTGGGAAAGCAGCAGAGTTCCCATTGAGAAAGATAAATATGAACAAAGATTTGGTGATAGGGAGAAAGATAGCAATGTAGATATCTGCAAGGAAGTTACTCCGGTAAAATCCAAATATCTGCAAGGAAGTTCATACCTTGGTTGAGAAAAGCTAAGACAGTATGGAAGAGAGGGCAAGTTAGCAATAGGAGATGATTGTAGAGAGTTAAAGTATATTGTTTAAAGATATTGCATCCCTTTTTTCTCCAAGTAAAGTCATGAGTCAGAAAAGTTTTAATCAAAGAAAAAGCTTTAGGCTGAGGAAATGGCTCAGAGGTTAAAGCCAATTGCTTACTAAACCGGTGGCCTGGGTTTTATTCCACAGCACCTACATAAACCAGATGCACAAAGTGACCCATTTGTCTGGATTGTGTTCTTAACAGTAAGAGGTTCTGGCACACTCATACTGCATTTTCCTCTGTGTCACGCTAGCCAGGAACAAAGCCGCTAGTGTCCTTTAGGATTCAGATGTAGTTAGCTCCCAAGTGGCTCAGCTAATAAGAAAGAACTCAGATATAAGGAATATATCACAGTTCAGCTCAGTAAAACTTTCTCAGAACACCTAAGGTTTATCTACTTTTCTTAATTGTGCTACAAAGGCAATTTTATGGTACATAAAGATTTTTTTAAAATGAAAATATTGTCTAAATTTCTCATACAATATTAAAATCAAATGCCTTAGAGAACATTTAGGACATTTTATCTTTTCTGCCCATCACTTTAAGGATACTGACTAAGGAAGTAAACAGGAGCACATAAACACTTCATGAGCACTCACACACACACATTTCATGAACATACAAACACATACACAAACACATATGCACATGTAGAGACACAGATACATATACACACATGCAAACACATACAAACATACACACCAAAACATAGATACACAAACTTATATATCCACATAAAGGAACACACACACACACACTCTCACACACACACACACACACACACACACACACACACATTTGATGTTATCTTGTCTTTCAAGTCTGTGCTTTAGTCCCCGAAAATTTGCATTAAGCAAAGTCAACAGTACCAGTTTCATTTGTGAATAAATACAGAAGGAATGAAGAATTTATATTACTGAGGCATCAGTATTTTTATACAAATGTTTTAGAGGTTTCTTTTTAAGTTTTAATAATTGATACCTGGTATATTATCCTCCTAGAATTTCTGCTCTTATTAAAGAAACAATTTGAGTGATCTCTAAGTTTCTAAAGTACCACATATAAAACCAGAGACAAAAAAAAAACATAGTTATCATTTCACCTGGGGGCATAGCATAAATGATGGTTGAAGTAGACATTGAAAGAGTGTGGGACACGTATGGATGGTCTCTGGAGTGAAACAATCTTTGGAATTTAGATTGGATCCTGTGAGCAATAGGGGTTCTTGATACTTGTGAGCAAAGAGCTGAGTAGATAAAATGAGAACATTAGTGTATCTTCTTTATACGATAGAATGTAAAAGAAGTTATTTTCAAGTATAGAGACTAAGCATGCTGGTATTACATTTATTTATTTGTAAGGCAGTGGTCCCTACTGTAATTGTGATAATACAAGATGGAATTAAAGGGACAAAGTTGTACAGATTTCAAAGGAGAAACTCAAACTTTGAACTAAATTGCCGGGATGTTTTTGTGTGTGCAGGAGTTGTGTGTGGATATGTGTATAGGAGTGTGAATAATGAAATTAAATTTTTTATAATGGCTGGGCGTTATATGTAGGGCTCTGAAGATAAAAGTAAAAGCAGATAAAAGAGAAAGTAAAGGTGATAATGAATTTCATGTTGCTCAACTGGTAAAAGATAGCATTGCCAATAACAGAATTGATGGGGAAGAAAATTATGTCTCATTTCAAGATCATACCTGACATTCACTGAGCAAGGCCCTTTTTCAACCACATCCTTGTTATTTAGGCTGTACATAGATCTGATGGTAGATATCATCATTCTTCCTGCTTTATAAATGAAAGTTGAAAATCTGAGTCACAAATAAGTTAAGATTTATGCATTGAAGTAAATGAAACATTTGAATGGAAAGAATTTATACTTCTTTATGGTTTTTACAAGGCACAGAGATGGAAAAGACATGTATATTGAACTAATAAGTCCTGGGGATTTAACTCAGAGGTAGACAGTTTTCTTAACAAGTACAAGTCCTTGGATTTGGTGAAAAACTCATAAAAAATTACCTGATAGTCTGAATTTATGACTAGAAGCCACTGAGAGAAAAAAAAATCAAGTGACTGTAGAAATCTAGTTTTAGGCAGTCCTGTCCAGTCCAAGCCCATGACATTCAGCTGGACATAGCCTTACTACAGCTAATCTTCTTTTTTTGTTTTTTTGGGTTTTTTTGTTTGTTTGTTTGTTTTGGTTTTTTGAGGTAGGGTCTCGCTCTAGTCCAGGCTGACCTGGAATTCACTGTGTAGTCTCAGGCTGGCCTTGAACTCAAGGCAATCCTCCTACCTCTGCCTCCCAAGTGCTGGAATTAAAGGCGTGCGCCACCACGCCCAGCTTACAGCTAATCTTCTTAATTTAAAATTATTGATTGTAAAAAACAAACAAAAAAAAAAAACCTTGGCACAGAAGCAAACTTTAAATTACTCATTTTGAACATTAATGTCAGTGGGCAAAAACATGTGAAGATTTTCAGTAATCAGTGATCCAAATCAATTTCTCCTTGCCTACTTTACTACATACTCACAGGTCAGAAAGATACCTCTTTGGGCTGGAGAGATGGCTCAGTGGCTAAAGGCGCTTGCTTGCTAAGCCTGCCGGTCCAAGTTTGATGCCCCAGCCACCCACTTAAAGACAGATGCACAAAATTTCACATGTGTCTGGAGTTCATTTGCAGAGGCAGAAGGCCCTGGCATGCCCAGGTTAGCAAGCTTTACAAGCAAGTGGCAGCCTTTAAACCCTGAGCCATCTATCTCCCCAGCCCTCGTACATCCATTCTTTTGTTCCATTTTCTTTGACCTTGCATTAGCATCACTATCTCAAAAATGAATCTTGAATATATAGGCTAATGTGGACTTATTTTTGACCCTGGCAGATTCCTAGAAGGAAAAATGGGTAAAGACTAGACATTTTATCAGGACTCAGTTCAGTTTTGGTCTCTGTTGCAATCCGCATTGGACCATGACCTCATCTCTGAATGTATTTTGATAACTTTTTTTTTCATTTGTTATTTGAAGACATTGCACCAGATGATTTGACTAAGGTCACAGTTGTTATTGATGGGGAGATTGGTTGGGAAACATGCCTCTTCCCACATAACCTTCAATCCCAACTGCGACCATAGTTTCAGATCTTGTCCTCCTGAAGGAAAATACACCCAGTCCATGACAAGCAGACAAGGCTTGATGAGAGGTGGGAAAGCAAAAGCAGAAAGTCATTAGACTCTCCAAGTGTAGGCTGAACCTGGCAGAGGGGCAACAGGTAAAGGCTACATGAATTTATAATCTGGATCTGTGATTTCCTCTCTCCTTGCCTACCTGTCTGGTGGTCTCCTTCATGGAATAATTGGAGACATTCATAAAAGCCATCCTTACAAGTAAAGCTGTTACAGTTAGAGCCAATAGATGAAGGAGAATGGATAAAGATGCAAGGATTTATGGATTCAAAAAGTTCTTTAGGGGAGAGGGCGATCATTGGAGATGATCCAATGGAAGGGAGAGGCTTCATTGGAACCCACACAGCCTGGAACCTGCAGATAGGGGTTTTGCTATTTTTCCCAGAGGCCTGTCCATTCTCTTATCTAATCAGTGTGGCTTCCCAATCACAAGCCTTCTTGTTAATCTTTTACCATGTTCCTAACTTTGCCATTTACAATATTGTATTGTTTTTGCCATAACCCTAATCAGCTGACAAATATTGTGATTCCCTAATATAAAACTGCAGTGGTGTTGAATGACCTGATATTAAAGTTATTAGTGTTTTTTTATGAATTCTTTTATACTGTGGCCCCATTTTGAATTACCCATCAGTATTAATTTTTAAACAAAGCTATTTACCTGTGGTCTCTTGTTTGTTCTGCCCATATATTTAAAAAATGAAAAATAAATGTTACATCAAATGTAGAAGATAAGTTTAAGCATTCAGGTTAAATAACCTGAATCTTTAAATAATTCAAAGATTTCCTACTTATAAGCTATTTCTTTTTTCTTTTGTAGTGCAAAGGTTAATTGATTTAAAGTATAAATTATCTATGGTCAGACATGTGAAACATAAAGGTACTTGAACTGATTTAGAGCGTGCAGTTTTCTGCTATGTATCAGACATGTTGGAAAGCCTTTGATCTCATTAGACAAGCCACGGGGCAGGTATTTGGGAAAAGTAAGAAGATGTTATCTTTGTCTGTGATCTTCCTCCATCAGTGTCCAAACCTCTAAAACAAAAGACTTTCTTTGATTAAAATGATAGTGCCATACAGAAATATGTTTTGGGAGCAAATGACCCAGCTTTTTCTAATGGGAATGCAGAATTTTGTTTCTGCTTGTCTTGTTTAATAAGGCAGAAAAATCAATCTATTTAAGGTGCTTGTAAAGCATATGCCTTGGGGCATTTTGAAGGTTTGTGCATATTCAAAATTGACTGGTGGGAGAGGCTCTTGTAACTTGCTTTGTGTTCACAAAATCAACTAGGGATGGATTGTGGTAGTTTGAATGGATGTCTCTCAAAAGAGTTAAGAGTTTATTAAAGCTTTTCTCCAGCTGCCAGGCTGGAGGAGGTGTCACCTCAGGTTGATCCTAACCTCCAGCCCTTAGTAGCTGTTTCGGGAATTCCAGTGATAGATACGTAAAGAATAGTCTGAGCTCTGGGGAGGTTACCATTTGCTGGTTTGTGTGGTGCTGGTGATGGTCTCTGTCACTTTCTTTCTCTGTCTGCTTAGACCTGTGAAAAGGCTCACAAAGTCCACTTGTATTTAATACTAGTGTCAACTTTTGAGTAGTCTGTTTACGATCTAGTAGAACTATGACAGCAAGTCAGCAAGAGGCTTCCAGCTCGGTTTCAGCTTGATTTCTCAGTGTCCAGAAACTGAAGCATGAGGTATTTTCAGCTTAACAACTTAACCTAAAATAATGTTAAATTTCAAATCTCACTCACTGTGGTGGTTTGATTCAGGTGTCCCCAATAAACTTATATGTTCTGAATGCTTGATCTCTGGTTGATGGCAATTTTGGAATTGGGACCTTATTGGAGGTGTGTTATTGGAGGCTGACTTATGGTTGTTATAGCCAGCTCCCCCTTGCCAGTGTTTTGCACACTCTCCTGCTGCTGTTGTCCACCTGATATTGGCTAGGAAGCGATGTCAAGCCTATGTTTATGCCACAGTTTTCCCTTCCATCATGGATGGTGTGGATTTGGCCTTTTGGACCTTATTTGCAGGAGGAATGTTGAAGGATTTGAAACCTTGGCCTAAGAGACTCCTTACAGAGTTCTAAATACAGGTTTTAGAACATTCTGGTCAGAACTGAAAGACCTCGAAACAGTAAGAACTATGGACTGTGAGGATTTGTTGACAGGGGTGAGAAAGAGCTTTATTGTGATTGGTCTAGAAGCAATCTGTGTGAGAGGCTTGCTGGGTTTTCCCTACCTGTGTCCTGAGAGCTTGTGCAGGGTTGCTTTGTGTAGAAATGGACTGGTAAGAGCAGATGGAGATGGCATAGAAAGAAATGAAATCTTTGGGCCTAAGTGTTCCCTATTCAGCTGCAATTGTTTGAGAGTTTACAACCACTGAGATTGGGCCAAATGTTCTGCATTGGGACAGCAGGAAGAATGTGGACTTCTTTGAAGTAAGGGACCTTCTGTTGAAGGATGTTTCTTGCTCTTCAAAATCAGCTTCATTTCCCCCTGGATTAACTAATTGTTAACCCACCTAGTACAATATAGTATAACAAATGCAGGAAAGAAGGTCATTGGATTTGTAACAGTTTCGATTTTTTTTTTAAATGGTCATGGGTAGTGCAAAGTAGTTACCTGTGCAGAGGCCTAATGGTGCCATAATAATGAACCCTTGCTTGCAGTGGAGACCCAATGGAGATGTCAGGACTATGGGATTGCTGCCAAGGAGAGCTGCCAGCACCAGATGGAGTTTCCAGGGACTCTGAGTAGCCTGGATGGAGGGGGTGGAATTGGACCTCCAAAGAATTGTGACTGAATTATTGGAGTGGGAGACTCATCACTGATTAGTTCTTAGACTTGGAGTTAGAGAATTTGATGTTTGCCCCATTGTTTTAAAAATTGTATTGGTGCAATGTTTGTAATGTCCAATGACATCTTTTGCAGTGTGGATGTCAATTCTCTGCCATTATGGATTTTTTGGAGTGGTATTATGGCTCAGTTAA
Organism: Zapus hudsonius; assembly: GCA_004024765.1. Lineage (NCBI taxonomy): Eukaryota > Metazoa > Chordata > Mammalia > Rodentia > Dipodidae > Zapus > Zapus hudsonius. Next base: position 63,469 of record PVHP010003031.1, on the reverse strand, counting down.
AAGACCCTGAATTAAGAAGATAACATGATTGGGATTGATAAAAACTATGGGGATTTTTCATAGTTGGATTGAATGCATTGCATTTTATATCATGTGTGGTTATTTGTTATGGGAGCCAGGGATGGAATATGGTGGTTTGTTCCAGATGCCCCCTGTAAACTTATGTGTTCTGCATGCGTTATCCCCGGCTGATGGCAATATTTTAGAAATGTGTTGTTAGGGGTGGGTTTATGGGGGTTATAGCTAGCTTCCCCTCTCCAGTGTTTGGCACACTCTCCTGCTGTTATTGATCATTTACATTGGCCGGGATGTTATGTCCACCTTCTGCTCATAATATTGTTTTCCCTGCCATAATGGAGCTTCCCCTCAAGTCTGTAAGCCAAAATAAACACTTTTTACCACAAACTACTTTTGTTCAGGTTCTTTGTGCCATCAATGATAAAGCAACACCAACAACGGGTTATAAACAGGTTTAATAGCTCTTTGGTCATTTTACTCTAAGAAGTGATTAAGCAAACTGTGGCCCTGGTAAATTACTTTTTAATTTATAGTCAAAGTTAGATACTCTCCTGTCACATTGTTTATGAGCAGGGGTTTCCTTTGGGTGTTATGCCTCACACATGGTGCTATAGTGACAAGAAATTTCTCCTACTGTGCCTTAAATTTTTAGTTAATGCTCAAAGTAGTCAAAAATATTTATAGCAGGAAGAAGAAAAGAAGGAGGAAAGAAGCATTGACAAGCTGAGAATTTATACAGAAAGCTAATTTAAGGGATTCAAATGCCTAACACTGCAACTTACTAGAAAAAGAATAGTGAAGTCTGAATTATAGGAAGTAATAAAATGCCATTTGTTGAGTGTCTATCATATGACAGAAGGAATTAAACATTTTATATAGTTTGTTTCTAGTTCAAAACACTATAAGTTGAAATACTACTTCTATCTGTATTTAGAAACAAAAAGGTGCAGTAACAGTAAATGACTTTAACATTGTCCCTCAGGGACATGTGAGATTTGAATTTATGTCTATTTGACCAAAATTGTCTCTGGGTTTTGATGTTTGCCTATAGGAATGGCTAGTCTAGAAGCTTAAAATCACTGCTTCCAAATAAGAGGTCATCATTTTGTTACCCCTGTAACAAACATTCCATTATTTTACTAGAAGCTACATCTGATTGGTTGGTTTTGTAGCACACAGGGTAGATCAATCCCTGGGTAAGGCTATTGATGACTTTTCCATCAGCTTAAAAGAGCACTTTCCAGCACTCTGAGAGGCTTCTAGTTCAGTTTCAGTTCAATTTTTCAGTGTCCGACAAGCCAAAACATATGGTGTCTTCAGCAATACAGTATTGCCATATAGTTCTGTTGGTCAACCAAGAGCCTTAATGGCCTGTGTTGTTTGGGTATGTCCACCCTGACCAACCACATACCGGAGTTATCCCAACCTTGCAATGGGATTTTCCTGCAACAACTTCAGAGAGTAGCATTACCGATATCCTTAGGAAATTTTTGCCTAAACTTTCTTTAAAAAAAAATCTTTATATTTTTCAATGAGCTAACAAAGATTAGTTACTCAATGACATTTTCATAACATCTTGAGTCTTGAGTAACTCTTCTCCCATCCTCTCCTCCATTCCATTCCTCTGACCCCACTTAAACCTTTCCACTCCAACGTTCTAACTCTCTACTTACATATTTACTCTCCACTACTGGTAAGTGAACCCCGACCCCTCTCATGGCTTCTTTGTAGCTTCTTGACCTCCACTCTCTCTTACTATATCTTATATACAAATCTAAAAATTCAAATTCCATATATGGGAGATAGTATGTGGCATTTTTCTTTCTGAACCTGGCCTAATGTAATATTTTCCAGATCCATCCATTTTCCTACGAATTTCAGTATTTCATTTTTCTTTACAGCTGGACAGAACTCCATGCTGTACAGAATCCACATCTTCATTATACATTCATCAGTTGATGGAAATCATTCCAGTTCTGAGTTATTATGAACATAGCAGCAATAAACATAGCTGACGGATGTCTACATAGTAAACAATGTGGTCCTTAGGGTTTATGCCCGAGAATGGTATAACTGGGTCAAATTTCACCGCCATTTTCCATCCTGGCTACATCAGTTTATACCACCAATAACAATAAATAAGGGTTCCTCTTTTCCCACACCATTGCCAACGTTGGTCATTATTTGATTTTTGGTGGTAGCCTTTTTGACCAATGTGAGTTCAAAGTGGTTTAAATTTCCATTTCCATGATGGGGATAATATACTGACTATATTTTAAAAGTATTTATTGGCCATTTTCTTTTATCCTTTTGAGAACTCTGTTCATTTCCATGGCCCATTTTCTGTAACCTATTCTTATTCTTTAAATAAGAAATGAAGTGGGAAAGTAGGGTAAACAAAGGAAAACAATTCTGTTTCCACTATGAGTACATCACCACACTTCATCACAGAACCTAGCATGGCAATCCACAAGCACATAGTGCATCTTTCATGCATAAATGTGTGGACCAATAAGAACATGACACTTTCTCCATAGGTAGTAGGCAGATTCCATGAGTAAAGGTAGATCAGAGAGAATAAAGCCATATTAAAATATTTAAGATCATTGAAACAAATTCAATATGAAATAAAAGTTACATTTTTGCTTAACATTAGATGGCCATTGTTTTTTATATTCTTAATTATTTTTAATTTTTAGGATCATTCATAATGGTGTCTGTAAAGTGGACCTTCAACTAATGGGACTATAAATGATCACAGATATTTGTGTATTTGGAAAAGTGTACCAATTCTCATTAAAATCTTATGCTACTTGCCCTTGAAATTTCACTTGTAGGGTTATTTAAATTCTAACACAATCTAAAAAAAGATATATAAGAAGTACATTTAAAACAAGAAAACATTAGAAATAACTTAAGTATCCAGCTTTAAGGAATGAGTACGTTTCTATCAGTTATAATTTTATACACTCATTAAAGAATCATGTTCTCAGAAAATTTAATATGTGTAGAAATGTTTCTAATATAATTCTGAACAAAAAAATGCAAAACCTTATACTCAGTATTTTTTCTCCTTCCATTTATATACCTTCTGGGGCCCAGATCAGAATAATTAGATGGTCTGAGTCAAAGAAACTAATGAATGACACTAAGAACATAAACTGAAGTATTCCCTACAATATAGATAATAAATGTCACTTAATCCCACCTTAGTTCATGTATTTCTTGAGAGTAGGAACCTGAGGAGTATATCCTAACTAGTGCCCAGTGCAAAACAAAAGTGTCAGGGACTTTAAGACAGTGGCAGTATGCATTAAGCTGAGTATGGGACATTTCTAAGTTTCCAAGTTCTGGCCATGGTAATGGCACTGGTCACTTGGCCTTGACGTTACATCGGTTGGGACTGCATTATACCCTCCCATCTCAACGATGCAAGGGACTTCAGAAGTTGACATCTATCCAGCTTGCTTTCTATGAAATCTATTTCTTTTCATTAATAAGGATCATTATTTAAGAATTTTTTTATGAGACCTCTCTGGGTTGAATGTATTGCCTAAAAGCATATTTCCACACATGTATCCATTGCCAGTCTGTAAAATTTCTTTTAGTGTTTGATTTTGCCATCTGAGATTTAGTTTCATGGTTGCTCCCAAAGCACTATTACAGATAATAAAGTCAGATAAGGTTTCAGGAACAGTGATAACTCACTGGAAGGTATCCCATCCATGAGACCGAAGTTTTTGTAGTAATAATCTTTGACTATTGGGTGTGCTGTTATTTAAGGGAGAACATGCGGCACGTGGCTTTCTGGGGAACTGTCAAAGTCTGTTATGCTTAGGGCCTCTAGTTGAGTCACTTTTCCTTAGCATTTTAGATAGCTGGAGGCTTAAGAAATATTCCACCATTGTGCAAATTGGTGAGGGTTCACCTGAAAGTCGACTGTCCTGGAGCTTCTGGATACTTTAAGTCTTGAAGTGAATGTACACGGAGTCCCTGGGAAAGTTCGGATTTGCAGTGCCATGGGTAGAACGTATAAATGTAGGCCCATTTCATGGTCTCCTGTTTAGTTACTTCCTGGGATAATGAATGGGAGGGATTTCAGTTACACCTGACCATGAGGTAGAAGACTCAAAGTGAGGCTTAGGAACAATGGCATAGTGTATTATTTGCTTTGAGGTGACCACATGTGCAATTATCAGTGCAGACTTCCACTAGCATTACAGCCTTCATGAGCTGTGTGTAGTTGTCTTTGCTTCTTCCTTCATGTTCTCTAAAACATAAATTAAAAGAAAAGCAACCAAAAATATATTTTGGACCCACTATCTTTTAGGAATGAGGAAACTGGGACCCAGGAGAAAATTTGAAAATTATATAATTTCCATGTCATGGAATGTTATTCTTCTTTTGATTTTCCCCCTACATTATTTGAAAATTTAAAAATCACTGGCTGCCAAGGCATAAGAATCAGTTAGTGTCTAGAGTTAGTCCTTGATCCATAGAATTGGCTGACTTTTGTCATGAAATATTCTTCAAAAATAGTCAAATGATAGAATGAATGAGAAATGGACTAAGGGAATGAATCGAATACAATTAATTGTATATGACCTAGATAATAAATGCACCCTTATTCAGAAATTAAAATTTAATCATATCAGACCTAGTTAGGTTGTGCTTAATTAATGTCTTAATTCCAAAAGTGTTGAGGGTACACACAGCGCTTCAAGTAATTTCATTTTGCATTAGAAAACAGATGCAGACTTATCGAAAACTGGAACATTTGAAGGCATAGACAGACTGAAACTCTAGTCCTCACCATTTAGAGGCAACATATTAACCTTCGAAATTACTGTTTGATTGAGCAAGCCTCTTTGTAGTTGTAAGGAAATGGGTTTCTACCCTGTCGTCCTTAAACAAGCACTGCAAGGCTGCGCACACACAGAAGGTCAGCGTGGAGCAGAATCTCCCTCCGAGCATGATCCACAATGTATGTGTCCAGCTGTGCTGCCCAAGCACAGGCTTCCACAGGCTGCTGGGGAAACAGGGCAGCCCTGGACTCCAGCAGCTGCAAAAATGCCCGGATGCTTTCCTAAACCTCTCGCTGGAAAGTGACACTCAACATGATTCTCTGGTTCTTCAGATGCTCTGGCCCAAGGATTTCTGTTCTGTTAGGAATCTGTGCAAAGTAAAGTGGCCTTTGAAAAGTCTTTCATCCTGTCTGCCTACCCTGCATGGTCAGACAAGGCAGGAGGGCTGCTTGTCTTGAGTTCATGGTTCCCTCTCCTGCCTGGAAGTTGGGGTGTGACTGTGCCAGAACAATTCTGGTACAGAGAGCCTCCCGTAAGGCTGCCTAAGTAACCGCTTCTTTGCTGAGGCTGGCTTCATGTAAACTACACTGTACATTGTGCATTGCAGGCTTCAGGCTCAGCGTTGCTCTTGGCAGAAACCAACAGCAAAGATCACTGAATGAAGTTTCATTTTTTTTCTTTTCCATTGTCCAGAGGCACAGTTTTCACAAGTGCAGGGCAGATTGGAGGAAATGCTTTCACTACAAATATTTCATCCAAATCATTGGTCTTTGCCTTCACAACTCAACTGTCTTTTTCCCTCAGGGCTTAGACTTTTTTTGCAAACCTGCTGTAAGATAGAAGCTATTTTCTCTGCTTTTGTTCCCCAAGCCACTGCCTACAAGCAAACAAACACACACACACAATAAATAAATAAATAAATAAATAAATAAATAAATAATATAAACTGACTTTAATAGGGCAGTGATGAAGTTAAAACAAGAAACTAAAGAAGATCTTTAAAAATATTTGTTTTACTAATTTATTTTATCAAATGCTTCACTTATTAAAACTAAATTATATCTTAGTTCCTCTGCATAACACTCTGGGCTCTGTGTCCTTAGATTATTATGCCTTTCTTTTTAAAAATACTTTATTTATTCATTTTCAAGCAGAGAGATACAGGAGATAGATGAGAGAGAGAGAGAGAGAGAGAGAGAGAGAGAGAGAGAGAGAGAGAGAGAGAGAGAGCACCAAGGCCACCCACCACCTTGTGGATCTGGCCTATGTGGGTACTGGGGAATTGAACTGGGGGCCTCAGGCACTGGACACAAGTGCTTTAACCACAAAGCCACATCTCCAGCCCTATTATGCCTTTCTATAAATTCTAGTTTGTCTTCTCGTTTTAGGACAGTTGTGATTGTGATGCTCTAAAAGGCAACTTCATTAAGGTGAATAAATAGTTTCTAAGTGATGAAATCACTCAATGTTTTTCTGCCTGCCCTTCATCATGTGGGGAAGTTACAGAAATATGGTTCATTCAAAACTTTCATCATGAGTAAGTCAAACACTGTTGACATCATTTTATAGATGAGGAGATTTTAGTCTTTCTGCTCAGGGTTCTCTAAAACAGTGCCAAGAGAGTTCTGGAAAACCGTGGATTGTAATTGTGTTAGGAGAGGATGGAGGTGTGAAGATGGCAGTGACAATGTGGTTTTCCACTGTTACTCTGGTACGGAGGCCAAGCCCCGGACCCCAGCTTGCTGTGGTGGGAATGGTGGCAGGGAAACCCCACAGGTATAGCCAGCTCTTTCAAAGCAGGAGGAGCAGGTCATCCACATACTATTTTGGTCATTGTGCCACTAGCTGGTAAGGATCTTCTGTTTCACTATTGAAATCTGGATCTGTAATATTGTGTTATCTATTGTTAGCTTGTAAACTGGAGCTCATGAAACACAGAGCAGATTTGAACTAGTCTTTGTTACCATTGGAGATTGTTGTATTGAGGCGCTGCACCTGGGGCAAAGAATGGTCTAGGATGGAAGAAATCCAAACCAAAACATACAGCTTTTGAATGTGCTGACTGGGTAAAGGATGCTTCGGGCTGGTAGTCTATTTTCTGGCTTTGTTTTCCAGTGCATTCGATATTATCATTGAGACATGAAGTGCAGAAGATGACCTCTACACCATAGCAGCCACGACTACTGTGGTGTGTAGTTAACAGTGACAGGCCTCTGTGGACTACACAACAACAGAGGGTACATGAAAGACTTCTTGCTCCCATAGTCTGGAGGTGTGACCTCTTGAATGGAGGACACTTCAGTAGTCATCTTGATGAACTAATGAGTCACTTTGGTGTTGCTTTCTCTCTTGTTCCTACAGTTATTTTGAACAATTAAGAGCCCTGATTTGCTGTGGAGAAGGTCATCACAGGACTGCACTCTTCCCTGCATTTAGTGAGTCGGTGGCTCTTCTTTGGAGATTATTTTGTACCTGATTTTTCTCCAACACCCTAAAAAAACACTTACTCCAAGAATTCAGACTATTCTTATTATCAACTTGTTATGATATGTTTGCTCATTCAAAACTGTAAGGATGCTCTTATTCCAAATAAAGGGTGAAAATAGAATCAAAAGTGGATATAACAAAGATTCATAAATTGTTCACATTAAACTCCAGAGTAGTATGAGGTTTATATTATAAGGCAGGTCATACTTATCATGTGTAGTACTATGTTTGTAGGACACAGTGTTTTGTTTTAGGCACAAACTTAACAATGTGGGAGAGTCAAACATTTATCTCTGGGCTTGAGGTAAGAAAGCCTACTACATACCTAAGCATGTTGTTCAGTCTACAGACAGTCTATATGCAATGTATCCATGTCATACTTTGGGGCAAGGGAGTTGGTCATAAAGAACAAAGATTGAGATTAGTGTCAGATTTTAAAATGCAAAAGAGGGGCTGGAGAGATGGCTCAGTGGTTAAGGCATTTGCCTGCAAAGCAGAAGGACCCAAGTTTGATTCCCCTGTACCCACATAAAACCAGATGCACCATTGGTGTACATGGCTGGAGGCCCTGGTGGGCCAGTCCTCTCTCTGTTTCTTTCTCTCTCCTTCTCTCCAATAAATAAATTTAAAAAAAATTTAAAAATAAAATGCAAAAGAATTCAGTGAGTGCCAAAGGTCTCCTCATTCTTGTCCTGGAATTCTCTGTGGGCCTCATGTTTGTGCAGAAACAAAGTGTGTTTCCTCAAGTGCCTATGGAAATGATTTTTCTCTGGCTTCTCTGCCATTGGAGAAATTGGACAGCAAGAAGCTTCTCTATTAGTATGTTTTTAAGAATTTGATGTATTTGGATGACTCCGGGTCTCAGGAATTGTCTGAACATTTTCCAAAAAGATTCTCTCTTTCCCCTAGTGGGCCTGAGCTCCATTTGGAAAAGTATGCAAAGTGCTACAAATAGCAGCCCTCACTCACAACAAGTGAAAAATGACTGAAACAAAGCTAAGGAGAAACCTCCCTGTGCAGATTCCGCAGGTGGAATTGGTATTCAAAGATGACTATGGCCATATCCTCATAAAAGTCTATGGTTTTGAAGGGGGACTAACAGGAAAGAGGATGGGGTCTGAGTAAACAATAGGGTGGAAAAGAGGAAAACTCAGTGGGTGTATGTTCAAAGCACATTATACACACGTGTAAATATCACAATGACTTCATTTGTACAATTAAAACTGCACTGATTTAAATGAAGACTTCTTTAGACATTCTTTTTTTATTGTTCATAATATTTAAAGTAGTAAATTTTAATGAACAAATCATGTGTTGGTACCACAGTTGCCCTCTTCCCTGCCCCCATTTCACTGAAGGTGTTCTTCAGTTGGATTGTGGGTTTGCACCTTGGGATTGTGGGCTATGGGTTGTGTGATCAGCAGTCACTCACTGTGTGCATGCATGGGTGTGTGTGTGTGTGTGTGTGTGTGTGTGTGTGTGTGTGTGTGTGTGTGTAGGGGGGTTCAATGCCTCTCAATAACATTTTTTCCATCCCCTCATCCATAAAATTCACTGAGCATTGGTGGGTGTGTTTTAAGTGTACTATAGTATTGAGCTCTTTTGGATTTATATATTATTTATATTTATAGTATTAGCAGCTTTTGGATTTCTGCTTTGGTCTGTTTTGAGTATCCTCAGTATCTGTCTCCATCATGCTGGTGCAGGTTGTCAGCTCGCTGTGGAAGCAGCACTCTTGCTCATCTCACCAGTTCCTCTGTGGTTTCAACTGGGCCATAGCTGATGTGAGAGGTGGTTAATCTCCTGCCAGGGAGTCAGCTATCATTTTTTGTCTTGTTGGTAGAATTTGGTTGCCTTTGGTTCTTGCTCCTTTGGAAAAAAGAAAAACAGATTTTTCAAGAGAGAGTGAGATCAGCGTAGGTTAAATGGGATAAGCATTGTTAATTGGGAGAGACATGATGGGTGCAGCCCATGGTTAGTGGAAGCTTCTCCTTGGATTCCAGAAGCTTAGTCTCCAGAGGATTTTTACTTGGATCCCAAGAACCCAGCTGTGGGCTCCTCACGAATCAGAAAGCCAACAGACTGGCTGGGTGACTCGTAGTGGCCGCACAGGTCTGAACACCTTGCAAGCTGGTTGCTTTCATATAGCAGTCTCTCCTGCATGCTCCCATCATTGTTGGCCAATTTCCCTTAGTGGCTCATGTAGCGATTTCCAACAATATAAAGGCTAACCAACCAGGAACTGGCTTCCTTTCAGATTCTGATTTTGAGTACCTTGTAGGTCTCTCTGATATTGAGCTCAATGTGGGTAGTGATCAATTTCTGGCACTAGAAGTTACAAACCAGAGCTAAATGTATTAGGGTTAGGCTTCTTCCCACACTCTTCAGGGCCCTTATTATCAGACGATACATCAGTACTCCTTTGGAGGGTTATATTTTTAGTCTGCTATCCAGGAGTAACGATTCTATAGTTCCAAATGATTTTGGATTTAGTTTTATGTGTATCTTCCTCCCCTTCCAAATCCCTTCCCCTAAATCTTTCCATTTCTATTATCTGTCTCCAAAGTGGCATGTCAGGTATGCTTGCCACTAAGCTATTCCTGGTTAGGAATCAGAGACAAAAGACAATATGCACTGTTTGTCCTGTTCTTGTGTGAGTTTGCAGAGTATGATCTGTTCCAAGTCCATCCATTTTCCTACAAATTCCATTATGCCATTTTCCTTACTGCTGAGTAGAATTCCATTGTATATATATGCCACCACTTCATTATCTATTTATCCAGTAATGGTCATCTGGGTTAATTCCAATTATTAGCTACTGTGAACTGAGAAGCAATAGACATGGTTGAGCAAATAGATATTCTTTTAATTCAATGAGGTCACTTGGACGAAGCTCTATCAACTTCTGTCTAAGGACTGAGGTAAATCACTTGACAATTGGTTTCATGTAAGTTCTGGGTATTCCCAGGGCAACCTCTGTGTGCCAGGGTGTGCTGGATGGGAAAAGGAAAAGTGCGGTTCAGGGATCATTGTGGAAGAGGGAGCAGAAAGATTATAAGAGCCACAGAGTGGTTAGGAATACCCTGAGGCTTGATCCCCCACTACACCACAGGAATGATCTGATGCCTCCATGACCCTACAGCAAATACCATCACCTCACTGAGGTTGGCCCCCAGGGTAACAGGAGCTGGGGCCATGGGATGGAACATTAAAACCTGTTATAAATAAAATTAAATTTAAAAATCAATTATTTTTTTAAACAAGGAAGTGTGAGATCCAAATGCAAGCAGGTTGTGTCGATGGAAAAGCATTGCATTTGGACTTAAAGCAGAGTTGGGTGGTCTTGGTCTCTCTCTGAACACTTCTAGTGGTCAATGTGCAGATTCTGGGATGTCTTTGAGATGGGGTGGCTGAAGACAAGGATGAGGATGAGGACTGCTTCCCAGAAAAGCTAGAACTAGCAATAAGAATACAAGTACAGTAGTACATATGGATTTCACAAAGCAGAATTATTTGGCATTAAAAGTCATGCCGTCCATACAAGCATTGATATCAGCATTACACTGTTTTTATACAAAGAAGTCTGTGAGGTTCAAGACAGTCCTGTGACTTCAAATGTGTTTGAACCACACACCTAAATCCAAGTTAGCTTTCTTTTTCTGTCCAGAGACAATGTTACTTGAGGACAAAGAAGTAAAGATGTGGGCTGGAGAGATGGCTCAGGGGTTAAAGCACTTGCCTCCAGTGCCTAAGGCCCCCAGTTCAATTCCCCAGGACCCATGTAAGCCAGACCCACAAGGTGGTGGCCCTGGTTCTCTCTCTCTCTCTCTCTCTCTCTCTCTCTCTCTCTCTCTCTCTCTCTCTCTTTCTCTCCCTCTCTTTCTGTATTTCTCTGCTTGAAAATGAATAAATAAAATATTAAAAAATAGAAGTAAAGATTTTTATTTGGGATTTTGAATTTTTGTTAGAATTTAAGAATTAGGAAAATAGTCCAAGAGATCCTTAGTGAACAAACCCTATTTGCTTCCTACATTGTAGGTTTAGTAGCAAGAGAGAGAGAAAAAAGCTACTTTATGTAGAAAGCTATGTGTGGAATCTGAAGATTTTTGAACTTAAAATTTAATTTAATAGGTTAATGAAAAAGTTCCAGGATTAAAAAAGGTAGAAAAGAGTCAATTATGCACTAGAGGGAAGAAAAACTTTTTAATGTAGAAAGTTGCTGATTAGATCATTCACTTGGTTATCTTTTGAATGTAGAACATTGCTTATTGGATAATTCTATTGGTTATCTTTTGGTTAATTCCAACAACAGATTTTCCTAGAGAAGACAGAGTTATGGCTTTGGGGCCAACATCGCATTTAAGAGATTTTGATTAGTCAATATGACTTAAAGGCAGACTCAGAATATCCTGCCTTTGAGAAGTGTCCCATCATGTGGACAAAAAACCTTCAAAAGGTTTAAATTCGCTGGGGGGGGGGATTCTACACAAACTTACCCAAAGCATGGATCTAATCTGATTTTCATTTTTTTTTATTTTTTGGCTAATAAAATAAAAGTCTTTGCTGTGCTCCAAGGCACAGATCAAATCCCAGAGATTAAGATTTAAGTAAGTGAACGATCAAAACAGGCCCCTGACAGAAGTTTAGAACAGTAAAGGAACTGAACACACCAGTTTGGAAAAGGACTGAAAATATGCTTTTGAAAATATCAGTATTTGATTCATCATCAAAACAATAATGGACCTGAACTTACATAGTTCTAGAAACCTTTGGGATAAGGAAGAAATCATCAGGCCTCCTGACCCACACATTTCAGTCACAGTGAAGAAAACACAAGCGTCTACTTTTGCAGTGGTTTTCTTTACCTTCTCACATTTTTACAAGCACGATTTTCAGGCTGCAATAAACAAGCTGTAAGCTGGCACATAGAAAGCACTGGTACTAGTTAATTAAATTATATTGCTAAGGCAGAAATGAGAGCATAAGGTGTTTCATTTTATTTTTTTTTACAAGTTATACTGCAAATAAAAAAAAAGCAGTTTGCTTCCTGTCTTACTGGAAGGATGTGACAATCAACTGCTGGTGGAAATATTAAAAAGCTGATAATTCCTGGATGACCTTGAATAGAGCCACAGGACTGCAATTTAAGTGAGTATGATCTTTAAGTATAATTTGGAGTCTAGGAATCAGAGAACATTATTTCCTGTGAATCTAGGCATTTCCCTAGGAATCTTTTGTTAACCAAATTTCTTATCCTAATTTATCTTCTTATTTTCCTCTTTGTGTTACTGGAAAATTTTAGTAATCAAAAGTTCTAGATACTAGATTCCAAATTAGTGTAAGGTCTACCATATACTCTGCTAAGAGTGATAAATATATAGTATAATGAGATGCATGAACAATAAAGTTTAAAAAAAAACTATCAGAATTAATTTCTCTCAAATGCTCCAATGACTTTAAATGTGTCCTCTACTCTTATTAAAAATGAATTTACATTAGGTATAAAGTAGAATCTGAAAGTTTAATTCCATTGTTACTAGGTGTATGAAATTAGAAGGGATTATGGCTAAATAACAACTATCTGCTGGCTGTCACCTATCTGACAAATTACGTACATATCAGTGAAGAAAATCTAGTAAAAAGGAAACTTTCTGTTTGTGCCATTGCAATACTAGAATATGTAAGTCAATAGAGATCTAAAGCATCACAGTATAGTGACAGTTACGCCCAATTTGAGACAAGTAGATGAAGGCAGAGGTCACACACTGTGTATGGCTCCCTGAGGAAAGACACAAGTTCAGGTCAGGCAGGAGGCTTGGGAATCCTTGCATCTCCTTATTTACATCTCATTTAGGAGTTATTCTCTGGAATTCCTTAAAGGAATCCACGTTCTCCATTTCAATCCTTGGAAGGCCATCTCCATCCCCAGAACCCCAGTGACCACCTCATGCTGACAGCAGTGAATGCCTCCAATGAAGGCTGACTCTGCAGAGCAAGAACTTAGGATTCCTGAAGGATTTTCATGTTTGTTCAGGTGTCAATTCTACATTTACTTATGTTGCTGTTGTTCAGAGTAGGGCATAAAACGAAGACCTTCACACAACTTCGTTCTGCCGCTGAGTTATGCCTCAGCAACTGCATCAACTTTTGTAGAGATGACATTAAAATGGGACCATGTGCTCATTCATCTAATTTATGTAGTCTTCTTCTTCACACTGCTTCAGAAAGGAGTCCTTCAGTCAGGAATCCTGCACTTTTGAAGAGGTCAGCTTTCCTGCTGTTCCCAGTCATCGTTCAGGCGGTCTCGGTAGCTGGATATTTCGTATGCAGGCACTGGAGTTCTGTGTACTCAGTCCAAAATTGAGATGGTTAGACAAGTAGCCAATGAGCACATGAAAGAAGTGAATAAGATCTGTTCTTCATCTTTTTGTCAGGAAAAGTGAAATAGGGCTCACAATCAGGGCTCCTAGCGAGCATGGTACTAGAAGAGTTCATCAATTTAACATGACGAGGAAAATGAATTAGAAGCCATTTTTTTTGGAAAGGAGAAAACAAAACTATAATTTACCCTGGTCCATAGTCTATGTACATAGAAAACTTAACTGCAAAAATTATTAATCAGAATTATGAAAAGTTTTGGGGATCACTAAAAAAATTTCAAAGCAAGCGACATTTGAAGTGTAATGTTAAAATACCAGTTATAGCAGCAAAAAATATAAAAAATCTATTATATAACTAAAATATGTAAGAATTTTGATATATGCATATATATGCCCTTTTGGTATTGATATTGGTCTTGAATTAGTTCTAGGATGCCCTAAATTATTATTTGACGATTATCAAATCCTTCCTATAAGATAGAATATTTGCATGTAACTTGCATGCATCTTCTTGTGCATTTTATATAATTTATGCACTACTTATGATCAAAATGTACAAAAAAAGCTATGCAAATAGTTGTTATCTGTATTGTTAGGGCATGATGCTAAGGATAAGTTTGTACTCATTCACTCTTGTTCTGAATATGTTTGATACACAGTTGGTCTAGTATACATAAGTAGAACCTAAAACTAACAAGGACTAAACATGTCTATATACATTTATGCAAAATATACCCTTGTAAGTAATCTTTATTACAATGCATAAAATGGCCTAAATACCTACAAATCAGTACTATCTATATTAGATCAAAGAAAAGGAATTTTATGAAATTGTTCATGACAAATTAATCTCCATAAGAATTAAGCTCAAATGCTTCACAGAAATGATGCAGACATTCTAAAACCTCACAGAAAATCGATTATCCATTGTCATTGAAACATTTTGAGATTAGATCCATATGGAGAGTTTGCCTTTTCAATCATCGAAGGTTATTTGGAGATAAAAAAGTTTCGTGAATGTGCCATTGGGCCAAGGCTAGACACACAGAGCAATGTACCATGTGTGAACATATAGAGGAAATGATGATACTGATTGTGCATACAGAGCTTTACTGTCATGATTCCTGCCACAGCTCAGAGAAAATTACACTCATATAAACTAGTAGTTTAAATACATTTTATTTCAACTATTAACAGAATAGTTGTATTGGCAATATAAAATTACCGCCTCAAAAACAAACAAAAAATTTCACTTTAAATATTTTGACAAATTTGAGTAGCTAAGAAAGTTAAAAAAATGTGTGCAAAACACACAGCACTATTAACAGTATTAAAACTCAAGCAGACGAGGGAGAAATATTTATAGTATTAAGGCTCATAGCCTCTGGAATATTCTGAAAAATCTTAAAATCCCTATAATTAAAATTATAGAGGGATAAAGATGTAAATGAATGTTGCTTAAGGGGAAGCTGAAATTACAAAACTATGTCAAGATGTTCCATCTGAATAATAAAACACACACAAAAAATACATACATAGACACTACTTCAGTCACTAGCATGAAAGAAGTAAATGTGGGCAGAAATGGTGGAAATTTGGTGTGTGGATGAAAGCAATCATGCTAGCTCTAGAGAGGATGAGGCAGCGGAATTCCTGACAAGTTGAATCCTATCTGGAAAAGAGAGTGACACACTGTCTCAAAACAGTGGTGAGAAATAAGAACTTGTACATTTATTCATAGTTGAGAAATATCTATTTAACTATGGGATCACACATGTGATCTAGAAACTTCTAGAAACTTGTTCTAAAAAAAAACATCCATATATTTTCAGAGGGAACCATGGAAAAAATAACTGCTAGTATGTTTGCAATTTTGAAAACATCATGTATATTATGTAAGAAATGGCATCAATGGAGAAAATAAATGAGCTACATTTCCATGAATAACATACGTATAAATTAAAAATATAATGTTTAGTATATAAGAACATTTCAAAAGACACATTCAGAGAAATATAATTTAACACTTAAAATCCACAAATATGTAATATTTTTATAGACATTTTATAGCATGCATTTTTATTTGCCTACCCTATATGGATTTTCCCTTTCTTGGTTACTAATTGTGTTGGGAATATCAAAGTGTCCACTTAAAAAAATATTTGCATGCAGGGTCTTTGAAGTTGGGTTGACCATTGGCTAAGTCCATGTAATAGCAAGTCAAAGCAGCTTACCAGTGCAGCTTCTGGCTTCAATTGTTATGATACACACAAGCAGACTCAATGACCCCTCCAATCCTGTGCTCCTCCCCTTTTCTTTCAAACGCAGATGCAATGCCCCAAAGTAGCTACTTTTTGACCATCAGCATGAAAGTTGAGAACTAACGATGATAAACCAAAATGCCAAAATGAATATGTGAGTTTATATGCTACGAGCAGTGATTTGTAGTCAGGTGTCCTTCTAACTTTTATTTCAGTGACTTCTAAAACATATTTCATATATATATATATATATATATATATATATGGACATATATGTGTATACATATACAGTCAGAAATAATTGCATGCAACTTCTTTGTTGGTTTTATCACAAACAAATTTCACTTCTATAGAGCCAAGAAACAAAGAAAAGCAGACATCAAGAACTGAGGGAAGGGGGACTTTTATCTTCGTTTATACTTACTTCCCCCATAATATAAAATGGATTATTCTTTCTTTTTAAGCTGAATGTAAGTACTGGAAATGTTTTGATATAAAAACTATAGGACTTCATGAAGGCCAAGGCAGAGAAATAGAAGTTATGGGAAATGGCAAGGAGTTATCAAAAGCGCATGCAGAGGGAAATGTCAAGTCACTTTTAGATTCTGCAAATGAGACAAATTCTAACTCATAAAAAACAATGAGGTTCATAGGTTGATTGCTAGTTGATGCTGGAGATGACTTAAACCCAGTTCCTGATCCTATTTCATTGTCTGTTCCTCATCAACTGAAACACATGCAATTAAAATCTGCTCTCTGATTGCGAGCTGTTGCTGATAAACTTAGGGTGACAGAGTGGCACTGAACAATTACATGTGTTTTAAATAGAACAGAAGTTGTTGCTTTGTTTTGCTTTAAAAACAGTAATATTGTTCAAATTTAGGTCTTTTACATAGATTGGGCTGTCTAGAATCAGATGATTAGAAAAAGTGTGATGTGCAGAATACTTATAAGAGATCAACACCTGGGGAAGGGAAGAGGGGGAGAGACAACGGAGTAATAGGGCGCAGGGAGAAACTGCGATGATACATTTCCATTTGCCTCACCCAGCAGGAAGTTCTGGCTCATCAGTATAACAGACTAGGTAGGAAGTACCTGTCCTGTTCCTCACCATAGTCTCCACTTATTAGATGTGGGACACCTGGGGAAGACCTGTGCTTTGGCCAGGGGCATCTCTCACACTCACTCCAGCTCTCATGGAGCTCACAGCTAAAGCCTCTTTACTGACCTCATCTGGAAACTAGAGAAATATCTCCTTCCTTGAAGGGGGAACAGGATGGCACATGTCAGACAATGCAGCCATAGCTGAGGTCTACTGGAAATGTCTGTGGGTTCATAGGTTTTTCAAGGTAGGGTCTTGCTGTAGCCTAGCAGACCTGCACTTCCCTCTGTAGTCTCAGCATGGTTTATGACCCATCTAAGTTGGAGGATTTTGATCACCCCTCCAAAAAAAGTTCCAAATGAGTTTTCTCTGTTTTTTTTTTTGGGGGGGGGAGGGCAAGATAATATATTGCATTTTTTATTTGTTTGGTTTTTTATTTTTTTATATTTTTTTTCTTGTCCATAATGAGTTACAATGTTTAGTGGGCCAACCATGAGTTGTTATCCCCAATTCCTCATTGTCCCCCTTCCCCATCCCCAGTCAGCTGGATATCCTCCTCCGTGGGCCGTCTGGATCAGTCTTTGTGGTAGGGGACCATGAGGCTAAACCAAATTAGGTTCTCTGTTTTTTGAAACTCAGAAAACACTCCTATCATTTTTTAATACAGCTACCATTGCCAACAAGCAACTACAATAGATTTTGAAGATGCCTAAGTGGGTTCCTTTAACATCAGAGAATTAGGAAATCATTTGAAGATGATAACAAAAGTAATTTTGGTGGCCCCCATTTATTAGCCCCTTTCTACATGTTAGGCACTATGCCAATCACTCTAATTTTGACTTGTCGTTTCATCCTCACAGCCTCACTATGCAGTCTATCAATGTCATTGCACAGATGGTAATATGAGATTTTCAGTAGTAGAAAATTGAGAAAGTCTTTCATATATTCAGTACATTACTGAGATATTTTCGGTGGACTGAAGAATCTGCACGTTTATTTCTGTGACTGAATATTTTCAGATAGGTATCTAGTTATTTTTAAAGGTCTCCACAAAACTACAGTCTCAAAAGATAGCCAAAATCTACATTTGAAAACCATCATTAATTTTGTACTGTTATGATTCATTAAAATCCTTCTTCTGTTTATTCTTAGCATATTTGAGATAATCTGCTAGGCTGAGCAACTGTCTATATTTTGCCTTTTTTCAATTTCATCCCTGGCAACCACCGTCAATATGAATCCCTGAGATGAGATAATTTAAAAATACATCCTCATGCTGGTCACTGACTCTGTAGATTGTATATTAAAAAATTCCCTGAAGTTGAACTAAAATCTCAAAGGATCGCTCAGCATCTGTTGGTGGGAGATCTTGATTCCCTCGTAGGAGCCCCTTCCTAATGTGTGTTGCTGTGAATATCCTTGGGTTTGTATCTTGTTTAAAACAAATCCCTCTACTCAGAGATGTCAGCTCCCAGCAGCCAACAGCTGTGCTGACTGCCACTGCTTTGTGATTTTGTTCATGTTGGAGTGGCCCAAATGCATTTGGATTCAAGCTACACTAACAGGACTCTGGCTTTCCCTAGTTTATAACTGAGGGTAAAGAGTCACAGACATTGGTAGATGTTTGCAACTGAGTTGTTTTTAATGCAATTTAATTAATATAGGAAGAAAATCACAAATTCATACTCCAAATGTTATAGACCCTACATGGTATCAGTCTTTTTTGATGTTTTTAAAATCCATTTCCCTTTGTATTTATTTAATCTATGATTAGTCCTTTGAACAAGTTGGGTTGGTTGCAACACTGAGTAGGATTTACATGAGTGAACTTAAGGTTAAAGTGGCATGAGTCTAATAAACACAAGAGATAACAGTCACATTAAAAATCTATGTGCATTACCTATAGCACTTGTTATTGTTACAGATAATCAAGCTTAACATTTCCCTAAATAATTGGTGACCAGCCAGCAATGCGTCGGCAAGATTTGGAAGTTAGGGCTCTTTCATTTTTGGAATCTTCCAAATGTCCAACCATGACCTATGAACATTTATGATAAGTTCAGAACCCCTTGCTCTCCACCCTCTCCTATATCAAAGTGAAGTCTTTCCTATCTATCTAACCCCTTCTGGTGGAAGCTTCTTTTGTTTTTTAATCTTTCAAGATTGTCTTTGGAGAAACATTCTTAAAATAGAAGACAAAGAATGGATTACCCTGATCCCACCAAAACTTCTTCAACTTTATGCTTATGAGGGAAATTTGGATGATAAACAAGAAGAGAATTGAATAATGTGAAAAGTCTGAGTGGTCATGTTGAGCCCTAAGTGTGATGGGAAATGAGAGAAAGACTTAGGACCTGAAGCCCTCTACTGTAGCTTCAGCCACAAGTACAGAGCCGCACACACTGAGGATTACATGACACACAGCAAACACTTAATTGTTATAAATCATCATGATGGCGGTGGATTTTCTTGAATTGTTTTAAAAATCTCACGGCAAGTTGAGCATAATGTTCAAATTCACTGAACTATTAAACAAACTGTGGGCCCAGCAATCAAGGAACTCAGTGAATCTTGGGAAGCAGCTTGAACAACAGAAGTGCAAATATAGACAATGAGCATGGTTTGAACAGACAGTTCTCAGACTACAAGTACATACAAACATGGGAGAGAGACATAGGACCCGGAATGACTGACAACCAAAACATACAGCAGAACCTTTTTAATTAGTATCATGAAGAAGTGCTTAAAGCTGGCTTTGTGAAAAGCTTAATGAAGATTCAATCAACACAGGATAAGCCAGTGAGACAGAAACCAACGATTTTCGACACAAAGACCCCCTAAGCTCACAACATTAAACAGCCTTAATACTCACCCACCACGACTCAGGGAACTGAGCGGAAGAGGGGGCGGAAAGATTGTGAGAGCCATGGTGGGGGAGACTATCCAGAGGCATGGCACCCCTCAGTAACAACATACTAAGGGCCAGGAGAACCTGGCTGATGGTCCCCTACCACAAAGACTGATCCAGACGACCCATGGAGGAGGGTATCCAGCAGATTGGGGAAGGGAGGGCAGCGGGGAATTGGGGATAATAACTCATTGTTTGACCACTAAATGTTGTAACTCATTACGGACAATAAAAAAAAAAAAGAAAAGCTTAATGACCATCTTTGAAACAAAAATCCAAAAGTCAGGAAGCTGCAGTTCAACAAGAATGTGCCTTTAGTCTTGGGTGGAATTCTTACTTAGGTTGAGTTAACTCAGTATAACCTCGGCTAACACTTGTGTTTGTTCTACAAGTTCTTGTCATTCTGTCTCTTCTGGTGAATCCCAAGGGCCTGCAACACAGGACTTTGGCTGGCCTCTTGCTCCCAGGACAAGCTAGCACAAGATCAGCCAAGCAGCAACACCAACTTCCCACTGCTCTTTCCTGAAGTTGTCAGAGCTGTCCAGCAGCAGCCAGAATGCTGCCTTTCTTAGAGAAAGCTGGACCATATACATAGATTTTATGTGTCATAGGGAAATTGTGCATTCTGTTCCTGAATTGAGTTTTGGTAAACTATGAATATCCTTTAGGGGGATTTCTGTGTTTCAGTTTTTGTCGTTTAAGTCATGATGTTCTAGCTGTCAGCTAATCAAGAGATTACAAATGAGAATTGTATGGAGAAAGAGAAGACAGAGAGAGAGAGAGAGAGTGAGAGAGAGAGAGAGAGAGAGAGAGAGAGAGAGAGAGAGAGAGAGAGAGAGAGAGGAGAGAGCCCAGTTAATAATTAAGGAGGGAGACTGGTCCAAGAATCTCTTTCTGAATATTTGCCAATGATTCTGAGATCCACAGTTGTACAATTGTGCAAGTGCAGAAGCGCTCTCGTTATGAGAAAGAAGCATCAACAGATTCCCAAAATGCTTCAGCAAGTGACACTAATGATCAATGGAGAGGTAGGAATCAGGCTCTTCCCAAAACTGGAGAGAAGACCTGTGCAGAGGAGGAGACACACACCCAGCTGCCGAGAGTTGCTAGGAGACAGACAGGCTTCCCTGTGTGCCAGACTGTCTCCCTTTTAAAGAGCAGCTGTAGCTCTAATCTTCATATTTTATAAAAATCCCAATATCTGAACATTGAAAACAATTTTTAAAATCTCCTATCTCATTGGATTTATACTAACATGTAATATTTAACAAAGCCTCAATTCCAAAGACACTTGAGAGGCCTTCTGGGGTTAGGTGTCTATAGCTGGTCTTATAACTAATCCATGAAATATCCTGTAATAAATGGTTTCCTCCCTTCTTTGAAACAGAATCAGCAAACCTTTTTTTAAAGAAATATAGGAGGGGGATCAAAGTGCCTAATAGTTAAGTTTACCCATCACGATAGTCATAAAAACAGAAGGGAAAGTCTGGTATGGTGCATTCCTCAAACCATAAAATTGGAGTTTAGTTAGTGGAAGTTACAGAAAGGGAGAGCCATTGACTCCGAATTCTCTGCAAATAAAGAGCTTCTATTCTGAAATGATTCACTTTTCACCATCCAAGCAGGCAAACCATGTATAGTTTAAAAAGTCATCAACAGGGACTCTTTATGTGGATATGAGGATAAATAACCCCTCATGCCCCACTTACCCTAATATTTTATTAGTGTGTCTACTCTGCCGGGTAGAACATGAAATATCTCTGACCTCTGGCCTGGTGATATTGAAGGTCTCCCATAAACAATGCATCCATTCCATTTCCAGTCAGGAGATTTATAGTAGAGGTAGTCATGAGTAAAGGATTTGTTAGACTGTGTTCTGAAATATGCAAAAGGAAATTTATTTCCAACATCACAGGCTTCTTATTGCATTATGTGCTGATTTTATCCTTAAAGCTTCTTTTAAATCCTGACAATTTCCCTTACCAAAGAAGACCACTAAGCATCCTTATAGCAATGAACTTGCATTTCAGAATCAGGCCTTCCCAACCGGATGCAAGGGGAAGTCGAGAATCACTTGTGACCAGTCGGCCAGGGTCTGAGTCAAGATGAGCTTTCTAGCAAACACAAAAGTGACCCAAAGCTCTTTGTAATAAAAAGAATGACTTCCGGATGCCAAGAGGATTACATTGGCTGCAAAAGGTCCAGAGAGAGAACACAGCCTGCCAAGCATGTCTGGAGCTCTGAGGATAAAATCATAATTAAACTTGTACCGACACTAATAACTCAACGTTTCCATGCATTATCTTATTTCATCTTTGCTCCTGCCCTTGAAAGACAGCATTATTCTCCTACATTATACATAAGTACCACGAAACAGAGTCTGCCTTTAATGGGAGGGCAGTTTAGAGACAGACATAAGTCTGAAGTCAGTGCCTTGACTCTACTTGTTCCTAACTACATGATGTAATGAATTATTCTCTGCAGAGAAGGCCTCTGTTAGTATTGACATAAATAAGGTTATGCTGGCACATAGAAAAATCAAAATGCTAAAAATTGAGTTGCACCATGACTCAACTATATTATTCCTAGGCATATACCCCAACGACTACTATAAAGATATAAGCAAATCCATGCTCATTGATGCTCTATTCACAGTAGCTAAGAAATAGCCTTGAAGTCCTTCCATTGGATAATAAAGATGTAGTATATATACAAAATAGGATTTTATTATGGATGTAAAGAAAAATGAAATCATTGAATTTTCAGAAAAATGAATGGAGCTGGGAAAGATGAAACTAAGCCAGGTCACTCAGTCTCAGAAAGATAAAAATCATATGTTGTCTCTCATATGAAGATCCTAACTTTGAATTTTTGTGGGTATGTGTGTAAATAAGGGAAGGTGAGAAAGCGGGATAGGAAACTAAGAAAGGGGAAGAGGTGTGACAAAGACAAAAGGTCACCTGTGACAGGAAAGTGGAAGAGAGACTCGGGGGGGGGGGGGAGTTATAAAGGGAGAGGGGAGGAATGGGGAAAACACAAAAATCATAAAAAATGTCATGATTAAATCTATTTATCTGTCTAGATGGTAAAAATTAATTTATAAAAAAGAAATCTCTTGACAATCAGCCAAGGCATAATTGCCAATAAATACACACTTGACATTTTTACTGATGCTGACCTGAGTCCTTAGTCTCTGTTTGCTCTGTCAGAATAATTTCTCTACAGGACAATCTGTGACCGCTTTCTTGGTTTCATCTGAAGCTCCTGACTGTGGAATGACTCGCTTTTTGGAGCTGATTCACTGTTTCTATTTATTTACTGGCTTTTGCAAAAGTTTTGGACTCTGACCCATAAATAGCTTGATCTCATGGCTACCCCCCAAAACCTGACAATTATTGCTTTCTCTTGTCTTATTGATCTAGCTAAGACTTCAAGCATTATATTGAGAGAGTGGACACTTTGTCTTATTCCATTTTTTACTGGGAATTCTTCAGTATTTCCCCACTTAGTATAATTCCAGCAAGAGATTTGACATATACAGGTTTTATAGTGTTGAGACACATTTCTTCTATTACTTGGTTATTTAGGGGACATTGTATTTTGTCAAGCCTTTTCTGGATCTAATGCAGTAATAATCAGTTTCTGTCCTTGAATAATTTATATGATATGTTACATCTATGATTTATATGTTGATCCTTCCTTGCATATCTGCCATGAACCAACCTCATCATGGTAAACGAACTCTGTGATATGTGCTTGAGTTCAGGTTGCAAGTACTTTATTTAAGAAGGGTTTAAATAAGTACTTTTGAAAAAGCATAGGGAAACCTACTAATTTTGAAAATGTAAATTTAAAAAACAAGTTTAAATGTAGGTATCATACCTGGGTGGATAATTCTGTTATCAGATGCTATAGGTTATTAAATAAAAATAACAATACTGGGGTGGGATTCTTCCCCAGGTGATGTTAGTCAGAGAAGCCCCTGAGGAAACCAAAACAACATGGGCTATTTCAGTTGATCTTGCTCACTTAATGGGGTGGCCCTGTAACTAACCACCCTCCATGCCTTGGTTGCAGGACACTAAGAAATCAAGCTGGTCCTGAGCTGAAAGCTTCCTACTGTCTAGATAGAGCTCATAGTGCTTGAAGGGGCTATGGAGGCTGCTGGGGAGGGGGAGTCATTTACAATCTTACACAGATATACACCCTTATACAGATATACATGCCACATGACTGGTATAGGGGTTACCAGGAGGCCTGGCCTATAGGAAGGAAATCATTATTTGTTCTGCAAACCTGATCAACAGGCCATGGCTGAGGAGATCACAGGTCCTAGGAAGGAAAGTAAATTGACATGTTGTATCCAGAAACTCCCACATCAATGTAAACAACCTAGGCTAGCCCCAAACTCACTATGCAACTGAGGATGGCTTTGCACATCGAGTATTCCTGCCTCTACCTCCTGAGTGCTGGGATTATAGGTATTTACTCTCATTCCTGGTTTTATGCAGAGATGGGTTTCAAACCCTGGGTTTTGTGCATGCTAGGCAAGTACTCAGAAAACTGAACTATGTATAGCCCCAGGCCAAGTGATGTATTTCAATATAAATATACAGTGTTCACTAATCAAATCTAGTCTCCTTTACTAAAATGAATGAGACTCATTTTTTATTTATCAAATATTCACAGCACAAAATCAATGTGCTAATGATGGTATAATACATACATCCTGTGTAATTTAATTTTTTAGCACTTCCCCCATAGGTGTTCTCATATCTGCATCTATGCTAGTGCAGAGTCTAGCCATTCTATGAGATAGATAACTGAGGAGTGCTTCAGTCTTCTCCCTGCTGCTGGTCTTTGTTATTATTATCCATCCCTAGCCTCAATTCAACTAATTTCCATCCCATTTTATAATTTATGGTTTTCTATACTCAAAACTTCTTTTCCTACCATGGATACTTTTCCTGCAATTACTTTCCTTGCTATTCTTTCTGTGTCTCCCTCACTTCTCTGTTTTCTAACATCTAAAAACTCCTCGTTTGGCTCCTGGATCTCTTCTCTCTGATCTCTTCTCCTCCAAATAATATTAACCATTCTTTCTTTCACACACTGTATTATCTTCTTGATTTTACTTTATAGCATTTATTTTTATTCTTATTTCATCAGTTATCATCATTTCATATATTCTCACATTATTGGAATCTGACATGGTGTTTGGTAAGGAATATGTACATTAGGAATTGCTGATCAACTGATAAAAGAAAGGATAATTGAATATAACTTGTTACCATGAGACATATGTGAATATTTGTCTTAAACCTGCTAACATTCAAATGCCAAATAATCAAGACAGTCATAAGACAGGAACTGTGTCAGTGTACAGAATTTAGCTCTGGTTTATATACATAATGGATATAAGAAACAAAGTTTTTAAAAGTAATCAGTTTTCATATATGTAGAAAGCACTAGGAAGATTGTTCAAGTAGAAGGGAAAGAATTAGAGCAAAGATAGAAAAGTGGAAATGTCGAAAGTCTGCTAGAACAGAAATGTTAGCCATATTCCCTTGGACTCCCCATGGGACACTAGCGATATAAAATGAGAAGATAAATTAGAGTCATGTTTTGTATGCATAGCCAGTATGAATCATAAAAGAAGGAACAACATAGAAATATTAAATTAAAATAACATTTGGGTGGCTTTTCATATGAAAATATGTATGATTTACAATTTTGAAGTGGTGAGATGAGCAAGGGACCTACCTTTTTTCATATTTGTTGTCAATAATTAGATATAGTGCATGAGCAAGTACTATGATGGTACCCCAATTTCCCTCCTCCCTGTCTCCAAACCACTGGGGAACCACCCTCCTCATTGGGCTTGCTGGGTCAGCCCATGGGATAGTGGGTTATGGATTGTATGAGAGGTAGCCAGTTTTTTTTTTCTTTGTGTTTTGGGCAATGTTTCTGTATCTTCTTCCTCCACCATGGATCTTACAATCTTTCTTCCCTCTCTTCTACAAAGATCTGAGTCATGGTAGGTGAGTTTTAGGTCTGCTTTACTGTTGAGATCTTAAGAGTCTGGATTTCTGCTTCGGATAGTGTTGGGTATCCTCAGTGTCTGTCTCGATTATCCTTTCCCAGGTTATCTGACTTGCTGTGGAGATAGGTCTCTTGCTCATCTCACCACTTCAACATTGGAAATTATACATATATTTATATGAATAAGCCACCCCCAATGCCATTTTAATTTAATTTTTCTATGTTGTTCCTTCTTTTTTGCTTCTTTCATCCTGGCTATGCATAAAACCCAAGATTACAGCCTTTGGAGTTTAATGAGAATAGAAGAAATTCATAACATTATTCCTTTCTCATTAAGGTCCTTTAATTCTAAGGGAATAATGTGGTGGGGATGGAGGGAATCCATTTGGTATTCCTTACGGATTGTTAGCCACCAAATGAGATATCAGCCTGCTAATGGCTTTTACACTCTCCCTCAGATAGCCTGGACATTCTGACCTTTCAAAGTTTGGTAACATAATAGGTTGGCAATGTTTTCTCTTTCCCCCAGGGTTAGTGAAACTCTCAAAGACAAGTAAGAGAAAAGAAAAGTCAAATATTTGCCAAAAAAGAGAGAGGGGAAAGGCAATCACAGAACATCAGGAAAGGATCAGAATAGGAAAAAAATCTATCGTAACTACTAGAAAGGCTTGTGTTTTCTTCTCACTGCAAGTCCATCATAAAACATGCAATGTCTTTGACATACAATCCACGTGTAACTTCTGGCCATTAAGAAATGGGAAATAATTTTTCAGTAAAACTTTCATTCCAGGACCTAGAAAGTAGAGGTGACAATATGCTATTTTTACTGTTTTACTCAAAATAATCATGGTATACTTTTTCAATCATTTTGAAAAGTTTTATGTATTTTACTAAGATAATAAACAAAACACCAAATGTATACGAATTTCGCAATACATAAGGAATTTTCTTTTTTTATATCAGGAATCAAAGTTTTATTAAAGTGTTATATAATGATGGTCTGAAGAATCATATTTACCATGATTATTTATAAAGTGAAGACATGGAGGATTACTTTAATTCTAGGAAAAGAAGGAAAAACTGATTAAAACTATAAGTGATAAGTAAACCCACAATAACATTTAAAACCAAACACATACCGCAAGGCAGACATGTAGGCGAGGAAGTTTCCAGTGATTCTGGATATTAACCTTGAGTTTTTCTGTCTTCATGGTTGGGTGTGGAAGAGGATCTGACATTAAGGTACCCTATGGAATTCCTGGTCCACAGAGTATGTGAGTATTCTGAGTGGTAAGTTTACCTTGTTTTTAACAAATGAAGTAGTAGATGACTAAAACCATTTTAATTTTAACATAACCTTTTTTTTCTTATCCATCTCTCATTCTATAGATACATATCCACTTCATAATAATAAACCCAGTGTTTTGCTAAGCACTGGAGGTGAGGAAGATAAAAGAGATATGGGATCCATTCTTTGAATCTAATAGGAAGCTGAGAGATAAGAAATGTTATTTATAGACTTAGATAATGCAATAAAGGAAATAAGTAGAGTTGTAAGTATTAGAAAACTTCCTGTGGTAGGTAGGACACTTTGAGGTTTGGAAAGAATGGTATCCCATCTGAGAATTTGAATTTGGTTTAGGCCACATCTTCTTTCAAAGCTATAAAATGTATGGCACACACAGCGGAGGTCAAGTTACGACTCAGCCTCCTGATGCTTGTTAGTACTCTATATTGTCTGGCCTCTCCTAATAAATAAACAGGCTAACACATGTAGTTAGCTTTGTTTTTTCATGCAAAAATATAGAGAAGTATGAGATCAATTCAAATTATTTTCTTCCTGGTGAGATTTCTAAAACTATTTGGCAAGAAGAATAGTAAAGATGATGACTGACATTTATCGAAATAGTTCTGCCCCCAGCAGGTAAATAATCTGCTTCTTGTAGACCAGTGTCAATCCTTCAGAAATAGATGTCAGATGTCACAACAGCTACTATAATGCACCCTTTGGATCTCTGAACATACCCATGATGCAGCATCCTGTCATGCACTCTTAGGAAGGGGAGATGGGCAGGATTTGCGTAGAAAATATTATGATTGGAATGATAGTGATATGAAGTTCAATCTCCCTGTTGTAATTAATTCAGATGTCTGACTTGATGTTCACTGTTTCCCACTGTTAATAATAATAATCTTTAGTGAACTCTTATGATGCCTGACAAATAGAATGACCCAGACTTTAATCCCTTTGAGGTCAAAGTACCTGGTTCTATTCAAGTATCAGAATGTGGCTGTAACAATTACCTATCCATAGGAAACACTGGGAAGGAGGAAAAATTAACAGAAAATATATCAGTTTAGTTTTTTAAAAATCCATCTCTTGGGCTGGAGATATGGCTCAGCAGTTAAGGCACTTGCCTCCAGTGCCCAAGGCCCCCAGTTCAATTCCCCAGAACCTACATAAGCCAGACCCACAAGGTGGTGGCCCTGGTGCTCTCTCTCTCTCTCTCTCTCTCTCTCTCTCTCTCTCTCTCTCTCTCTCTCTCTGTATCTCTCTGCTTGAAAATTAGTGAATAAAATATTAAAAAAGAAAAATGTCAAATTATAAAAAATCCCTCTCTCGTCACACTATAAATTCCTATAAATAAAATATTGAGGAAAATCGGAAGACTTCTTGTTTGCCTCTGCATCATTCGTTAATAACTGTACTGCTGTAAGGTACACTCTATAATTTTTATACTATCCTGGAAATAGAGATAAAACCATGTAGTAGTAACTTTTCTCATTGCTCTGACAATATACTCTCAGAAACAACTGAATGGCGAGAATTGGTTTTGGCTCCCTGTTAGTGAGGTCAACCTATGGAAGTCATGGAATTGGGACTGTGGATCGGCTGGTTGCATTGGATCCACATTCAAGGATAGAAATGAATGCTGGCATCAGCTCATCCCTTTCATTTCCCTTTCATTCAGTCTGGAAGCCCAGTCCATGGGACGGTTCAACTTAGATTTAGAGTGGGTCTTTTCAGGCTGGAGAGATGGTTAAGGCACTTGCCTCCAGTGCCTAAGGCCCCCAGTTCAATTCCCCAGGACCCACAAGGTGGTGGCCCTGATTCTCTCTCTCTCTCTCTCTCTCTCTCTCTCTCTCTCTCTCTCTCTCTCTCTCCTTGAAAATGAATAAATAAAATATTTTAGAGTGGGTCTTTTCTCTGTAGTTCAACCTCTCTGGAAATTCCCTCAAAGACTTGCTTAGAGTTGTATTTCAACAGTAATTCCAAATGTAGTCAAGTTGGCAATAAAGGTTAAGTATCACTGAGCTTTCTAAAACATGTACTGTCCCAAAGAAGATAAGAGTTGCTTATCATCTGTGTTAAAGTATCCCAGAAAGGAAGGATCTCCCTTAAAATATTTTAAACCCATATGTCCAAAAATTATACGAATTGCCACTTCAGTTTAGCTGAATGCATAAATCCATGAAGTTAGGCAAGTGAAAGCAAAATATATGTGACATTTACATTCTATATCAAGTTTTTCTCAAACCAAACATGACTTACAATTCACCCTCCATGACTCAGGGAACTGAGCGGAAGAGTGGGTGGAAAGATTGTAAGAGCCATGTTGGGAGAAATTACCCAGAAACATTACCCCCTCAGCTACAATTCATAAAGTGGGGCAACCTCCTTTGCTATCCATAACCCCTTACCACATGGATTGATCCAATGTGCCCACCAAGGTGGATACACAGTGAATTGGAGACAGGGAGGAGGGAAATGGGAATATAAGCACAATATTTGCCCAATCAATATATCTAATTTTGGACAATAAAAATAAAATTAATAAAAAATAAAACAAAGCTTAACATCAACCTTAATATGTAATTCAATTCTCTATCAAAGCTGTCAGCTCTTGACTAAGAACAAACATAATTATAAATTGTCCTGTTTCCAGGTAACTTCCTCTGGGAAATTCTGCTACTTTTAGAATAGGGTTAGAAAGAGTGTTTTTGATACTTTCAATATTTAATGAGATGGAGCCTTAAAATATCATTTATTTTATTCATGTCTACAAAATCATCACTTTTCCTGGCTGGTGAAGAAGCAGCAGTTGTTTTAATTGTTGGATAACAAGTAGTCTCTACTTTTATTGTTCCCTCTAATTATTAAATACTTCTATTGTGAGGACATTTTAAAAATGTATAGTCTTCAACATGTTCCAATAGATCTATTCTCTTTGGATAGGAAGGAAATAAGTAAGAAGGAGATGTAGGGGTTGAGCTGGGGATTAAAATTTAGATAATACCCAGCAAAATTCCAACTCACCTCAAAATTTGAAGAGTACCCAAATTCTTGTCTATAAAGTTAAAGAGTTAAAATTATAGACCACCAGAGGATCAGGTATAGCGGGAGACTTTCTTTAAAGAAAAATGTTGTTATAGAGTTCTCCAGCCACCAGTGTGGAGGAGAGAACATGTGGAAGAGGTTTTAGACAATATCTATTCTGCTTAGCTAAACAAGCAGGAAAAGAAACGATCGTGAAAAGGAAAGGTTCAGGTGGAAAAGAAATCTAGCCCCTCACCATAGTCATTAGGCTGTGCTGGGTGGGGGTGCTTGGGAGATCTTACCTAATGTCCTGCTAGGGAAGAAGAGACAATTATCTCTTCAGTGAGTATTACCTGCCCCAGGTGAGCAGAGAGACAGGTTGTTGGTTCATACCTAACCAATCAGTTTTAGCACCTAGGTTCAAACTCTGGCTAGAAACATCTCACTTTCAAGGGGAAGGGGGTCTGTGGCGCTCGTCTGAAACTCTCAGAAAGAAGGAAGGAAGAAAGGATGGAAGGAAGGAAGAAAGGAAGGAAGGAAGGAAAGAATGGAAGAAAGGAAGGGATGAAGGAAAAATTATTCTTTTTAATTCCAAAAGACTAGATAAGTATTAAAATGCAACAAAACAGTTGGATTACCTCTGGGATTATCAGTCAGATACAAAAAAAAATCAGATAATTCCTAATCTTTTAATTCTAGGTGATTGCCTCTGTGATTCACATATATATTTTTCTTCCCCTTTCCGGTTATTTTCTATTGGTCACTTGTGGTTCATCAAGCTTAGAAGTTACTTCTTGCAGAGACCTGCAAATGTACTTTTGTTTCACTTAGTGCTTCTCATTTGGGTGCGATTTTGCTCCTTCCCCCAGGGGACATCTGGGAATGTCTGGAGACATGCTTATCACAATGGGAGGGAGGAATACTGCCAGTATCCAGGGAATAGGGGTCAAAGTTCCTGCTCAGCTTTTCACAATGCACTAAGCAGGCCTCCTCACAAAGAATTATCTGTTCATAGGTCTTCCATCAAAACATGCCAACTGAACCCATCAGAGCCCCTGTCATACTGCATTGTCTTGACAGGGTTTATTCTTCTGGACAGCAGAGCATAGCTTGTTTGCTTTTGCATGGTTCCTGGGCACCTTAGAGTCATGAGATAGTTTATGAAAAAGAAATGACTGGTTGGCTGAAGAATAAATGAAATTACTAATTATAGCACAGACAATTGTTCATAAAATCATTTTAGATTGTATAGTGGTTTAAATGCTTACATTTCACAAAATATTTTAAAACTCTTAACCAGCAGTTCAGCTAAGCAAATGGAGCATAGATTTCTAACCTCATTTTCAGAAAGATGGTATCAATGCTTCATGGAAGTAAATGGCTCAGTAAATATAATAGTCAGAGGTCACCCAGCAGTGGTATCTCACAAAGTCTTTCCTGATATGTAAGAATATGTTAGGCACTGAGAAACAACCAGTTAGCTAGGAGTGAGTACTACACTATCTCTTCCGTTATTCCACAGAGAAATCTTGCCTTTTTGGCAATCAGAATCCACACACCACTGACCTTCCGCTAACAAAAAGAAAATGTCATTAAGAAAAATAAAATAAAATAATAAAAATAGTTGCTGATTCTTAGGAAATTTAGCCTAACAATGCATTGTACTTACAGTATAATTGGTCACTTCTTTGTATCCTTCTCAAGTCACTCAGGGAATCCACTCAGGCAATGGCTAAAATAAACTCTTCCTTGTTAAGACCCAAATCAGCCAGGTTCTTTGCACATATAGGAAATAGAGTATATAAAATTTGGATTTCAAAAGCAGATTTCCTGAGCTCAAAACTTAACAAATTAATAAGCTATATTTGAAGAAGCGTATATCATATCTACGTATCCACCTCCACTTGATTGACTATAAAGGGGTGTAATAGCAACTCTTGCATAGAATTGTTTGGAGGATGAAATGTGCACAATACATAAAGGAATAAACCACACCTAATACGAACGGTAGTAATTTAGAAATGTGTATTCGTCCACTGACACATCTCAATCATCATCACTTCTTTAAAGTTTTACATGTAAATAATTTTGCATCGAAATAAATAATTCACATCACTATGCTATAGGCTGCTCATACAGTTCAAAGATCTATTTCTAAATCTGCTCTATTCCTTTAACCAGTATCCTAAATAACACATGTGTTTCTCACCTCTTCCCAACAACACACAGGCTACCTACTCACATCATTTTTTTAGTTACAAATCAAACTCACTGGGGCTATTTCAGCACTCATATTGAGAGACAAATAGGATGAAACTAGCTTCTTTGGGGCAGTTTCAGTTAGAAACCGACATGAATGGAACTCTTGACAGGTATGGAACTTGTCTGATTGAGACTGATCTACAACAGCTATAGCGCCCCTTGATGCCCACAGTCTAGCATGAGACCTCGGAGGCATTCTTCATAACCCCAGGGGGCTGGCCCTGCTGCCTGCCCCAATCCCCCAATCACACCTTCCCCTTTACTTACCTGAATTTGACATAATGTGTTTTCAATCAACTACAGTTTAGGCTGGATGGTAGTGGCAGGGGAGAACAGAGTACTGTTTCTTGATCTGAGTTTTCTGATTGCCTCTGTTTAAACTTTGTGATAACTTCTCATTTTAATTACATGCATGATTTTCCTCTGGTCTCTAAAACTACCACATGGGAGCCTCTCTAAACTTGGGGTAACCATGCATGTAACTGTCTTTAATACTCACTTCTCATCTGAATTTCATGATCTCTACTTCTTGGATATGTTCCTCTTGCTATTTTTCATAAGCCACCATTTACCCTCTCACATTTCTTCCAGTGGGAGACTCAGGGCAGATGCTGAGTGCGCCTCTTCTAAACCTCCCTACATAAGCGCCTAGGCTCATTCGTCCAAGTGTTAATGGCTTTGCCCAGCCATTTATCTGAGAGGACTCTCACTGACTATGGTGTTCATTCCACACATGTATTCCCTACCTTCCATGTGCTTATGACTCTGTTCTAGCCTTCTTCCCAGATCCCAAGTTCCCTTAAATAAACCCACAATTTGTGATTATTTTCCTATATAAACTTCATAATGTACAAGCCATCCTTCTTGAGAATGTCTTTATCAATTCTGTGTTAAAGATGGGACAGGACCCAAAATTGAGTTTCAGAATTTTGGGGGACTCCTCCTGACCCTAAAATTCCTGATCAAGATGGTATACACTTTTGGGGGGATATGACAGTTACCTATTAGTTGCTGGGACCAAATATCCTACCAGAAGCAGCCTAATGTGAATTAGGGAATTATCTCAGTATACATTTTTTTTATTTTCAAGCAGAGAGATACAGAGAGATACAGAGATACAGAGAGAGAGAGAGAGAGAGAGAGAGAGAGAGAGAGAGAGCGCACCAGGGCCACCACTTTGTGTGTCTGGCTTATGTGGGTCCTGGGGAATTGAACTGGGGGCCTTAGGTACTGGAGGCAAGTGCCTTAACCACTGAGCCATCTCTCCAGCCCCCTCATTTTACATTTTGAGGAAGAATTTATTCATGGTGGGGGAAAATAAGGCAGAACAGGCTTCCAGGGAATTACATCTTTCCATTTCAGTAGGAAGAAAGTCTTCTGAGTGATTTAGCTCAGAACACCCAGTGGGCTGCAACAATAAACCTCAAGGCCCATCCCCAGTCACACACCTCCTCCAGCAAGGCCCCAAATCCCAAAGGCTCCACCAGCTGAGGATCAAGTAAGTGACCTCATCACAACCTCTTGAGGCTTTGAAAGACATTTTACATTCAGATTACTAAACTGGGACTATATAGCAAGTGTTCTGCTCTTAATTAACTGTGACATGGATGCTGGATCCAAGATTGATTCATGACCTTTCTCTCCAGATACACTGAATCTGGAAAAGAAACGTGTAAAAGCCAAAATAGAGCAGATAGAAAAATAATGAAATCTATTTGTGACAGTGGCAACGACATGAAGAAAATGTCAACTAAATAATCCCTCCACTGGAAACCATCCTGGCATGTGGTATATTAGGTTGAAAGGGTTGCTGTAACAAAGCTTACAAATTGAACATACACCAGGGAGACATACTGCCTTACTGAGGGAGGTGGGAGATCAAGGTCACAGTATACCAGAATGGGTTCTTACATGTAGCTTCTTTTCTGCCCCTTTTATATCTTGTGTGAATTGATGGTCACTTTCGGTACAAAGATGGAACACCTCAGATTCAGGCTTTAGTTGTTTTGGTACCATGTATGTTTTGGCTTTTCTTCACATTGAGCCTTTTGATGGCCATCAGGCCTATTGACTGGAAACTCACCCTACTCCATCTTAACTCATTTTTCTGCGATGATGCTATTTCCAAATAAAGTCACCTCTTAAGGATATGGGCATTTTGACTTCAATATGTGAGTTTTTGTTTGCTACCAAAACATCTGTGTGTGTGTGTGTGTGTGTGTGAGTGTGTGTGTGTGTGTGTGTGTTTGTGTGTGTGTGTGTGTAACGATCATGTTAGTTTAGACAAGTTTCTTAGACTAATTCATTTCACAAATATTTCCACAAAACAATTCCAAACCTGGTTCTTTCTGGATAGTACAGACCAGTCATAAAACAGATGGAATTCTACACCCTGGACAATGATATTCCAGAAATCTCTGTGCAAATGAACAGTGTGAGGGCAGGAATGGGAATATAGGTTTGGGAATCAGCAACATTTGTGGTCTTTAAAAGTACTTAAAGGGTCACGTGATCACACAGGCACAGCTTCTAGATAAAAAACCTTGACTGTATCAGTTTTCATTGTAAGTCAATTTAGTTCCATTAAAATTATTTAAAGTTGATGCTATTTATAATATTATAATTAACTCCCCAAAGGACAAAAAAATGGTATAAAATAAAACAGTATTTTTTAATATTTTAGGTTGTGAAAAAATCATAAAGAAGACATGATATAGCTAAGGAGGAGCATTCAAATTACTGCAGCAGTTCTGGAGGACGACGAACTCACCATCTCTGAAGTGAAACCATCACTCTTACAGGCTCATTGAGGGAGGAATATATCATTCAGTGATTCCCTGGCACGAGCACAATAATATTCGTGAAAGTGTTCTTTGCCAGTTTGTAAACAATGATAAACTGTTGATAATTATAAATATTTATCATGTGTTCTAGATTATATACTTGATAGAAGTATAATAACAATATGGAAAATATTTTAGTCTAGTTGATACACTAAAAAGATGGAAAAATACCTGGATATAGTGATTTTTCTATTATCTTAGAATTAAAAACACACAGGCATTTGTACCCTGTATAGATAGGTGACAGATAGATAAAAGATAGATGATAGATAGATAGATAGATAGATAGATAGATAGATAGATAGATAGATATATAGATAGATAGATAGATATACATAGACAGGTATATAGAGATATAAATATTGATGATGTATTTAGAGACAGATATTCAGTAATAAGCCAAATGGTTATAGTGCATCAACAGAGGATTTTAAGTGGTTATAAAAAACCTCAGAGAGCCTTTAATATTTCAACATATGCAGTTCTACAATTATTTTCTACAGAGTACATGTATTATCTTGGCATAAAATATGAATTAGTGAATATTTGTCTGATGCAAAGAGTTCTTTTCAAAGAAATTCTCATTGACTATCCAGCCTTGACCCATTAATTACCATTTAAAATATGTATATATGAGGCATTAAGTTTTTAAGCAAAATTAGCTGTGAAGCTAAAATTCAACTGGTGTTTTAGCCAGGGTGAAAGCGTCATGCTGGTCTTCAGTGCTGATTCGGTAGAAGGAGTCAGACTTGGTCCAGAAGGAAGCTGATGGACTCCAGGGAAGGACCTGAGATCAGAGATCAGCTGTGAGGATTTGCAGTCTGCAGCTGGCTCCAGATGTCACCTTCCTCATGATCTTCAGTTTTCTGGGCCAGTGTCCTGCCTCTCCTAGTGCACCCTGCTCCTGGTACCCGAGAGCTGGTCACTGGGCAGCTTTGCCAAGCAGCACTTGCCCTAGAGCCCCCTGCCATGTTGCTGCAGGCACAGGGTTCACCCTCACCGTTTCTGCCTCT
Source organism: Zapus hudsonius (assembly GCA_004024765.1). Classification (NCBI taxonomy): domain Eukaryota; kingdom Metazoa; phylum Chordata; class Mammalia; order Rodentia; family Dipodidae; genus Zapus; species Zapus hudsonius. The sequence continues at coordinate 27,030 of PVHP010003031.1, read as the reverse complement.
CCTTGCTTCTTTCATATTTATCCATCTCAAATCCCAAACTATGTGCTTTTCCATTTTGGAGTCTGGAACACACTTGAAACTCATCTCTGCTTTTGTATATTTATGTCCATAACATTAATTCCAGGAACGGCCATTCCTTTAATATCACAAAACAACATCTTAAACATGAAGCATAGATCATCTCATCGTCAACTGGAGACATGCAATGAAACTAGGGGAATTATGTGCTGATAAATGAGTGTCTTTTTTTTTCTACTACTCCGTAATCTATGCAGCTGCACACAGTAATTAAAAGCTAGAACTGCTCATCTTCCCATTAGGCAGAACAGAAAATCTTTAATGAAATATTTTTACTTGAGAAAATACAAATTGTTTTACAAAAGAAAATTCTGCAAACCGCAAACAATTCGGGTACAAATATTGCACTAAACAAGCAGTTACTTCAATGACACATTGTACCAGCCACCGATTATTTCAAAACACACTGCACATAACACAGATGATAATTCCAAACTACACCTCACATGATCATTATTCAAGGCTGTTCAATAAAGGTTTACTCCAAACTGGCAATTATGTCTTTAACAATGATGATACATTCAGAAAGAGTTTGCAAAACCTGGCAGGAATAGATATGCTGAAGAAAATCTATGCATGTACCAGAGTCTGTGTTTCAAAGGTTTTTATTTGTTTTGTTTTGTTTTTAAACAGGGTAATCCCAACTTTAAAAAAATCCTCTTTTTTTTTTTTTTGGCTGAACAAGCCTTTTCTTTCATACAAGTATGTGTCTTCCTTTGTTCATAAAGTACCTATATGCCATCTAGTTTATTTCTTAAGATCAGAAAACCTTTGCGACACGAAGTTCTGATATTTGAGTAAGTTGGGAAGCCTTTGATTAGTGTGCTAGCACATAAAACTCCATTTGTTTTTCTCTGTGCAACAAGTAAGACTGGAAGTCTCTGTCATTTTCTAACTTCATCACCAAGCACTTCCTCATGTCCATCCATCTCGAGGCAGCTGTTTGCTCCACTCTTTAATTGTTTTCTCGAGTTTTGACAGTTTTATCCTTCTGTCTTATCGGTCACGTAACATTATAGTTAATAATGATAATAATATTTCTAGGAAGAACTTGAAATGCATTTATTAAAAATTGAAATGTGTTATAAGTGGACAATAATCCCCTAGATCTGAATGACTTTTTTCACAAAAATATGTAAAATATACTACTAATGATTCGTTGCTACCACAGCATATGATGATAGGATATTTTTGAAAATGTTGGGTTCTGTAAAATGTATTATTTAAATCAATTTATCTCCTTTTAATGTGATTGCCACTATATATGTGGATCAGATTACATTCATCCAGGATCTGCTATTCACAACCTGACATCAGATCACCATTCAGCGCTCTCCACACAGAGAATTTGGCTAATCATCACTTTAATGTAGACACACCTACCCATTTTCAACCAATTTAATTTGGCATTGTACATAAAAAGAAATGACATGAACTGTTTAAAGAGATTGTTTCAAAGTACAGTACAGCATGATGTTCTTGGAAACTATCTGTACAGCATTGTGCAGGACATCTATAGAAGGATTTCATCTTCCATAGCACAAACTTTGTACCTTTTGAACAAAAACAATAAAAACCCTTCTCTTCCTATAACCTCCTCTCCTGGAAAACACAAACACAACTCTACTTTTTGCTTCCCTGGGTTTATTCATTTTGAGTTCCTTCAGATTTCTCATGTACTTGTTATATTTTATACAAGTAGAAACCTACAATATTTGCCCCTCGTTCTTGACTTACTTCACTTAACAAATGTCCCCAGGTTTGTCCATGTTGCTTTGTGTGACAAGATGTCTTTTGGACATGGCGGAGTAATATTCTTATGTATGCTTATGACCACATTTTCTTTATATATTTGCCCAGGGGATTTTTAGCTCATTTTTTCCCTCATAGCTGCAGTGATCAGTCACTAGGAAAAACAGAAAAGGCATAAAAAGTGAACTATCATATTATCCAGATAGTAAATCCTGTGTATTTATTCAAAATAATTGAGATTATGATCATGAGGAGATATTTGCCCACTCATGACTTATAATTTTATTATTAACATTCATTACTACTGAAATGCTTTTAAAGTGACAATTCTTAAATTACTGCAATCAGTCAGGAGAATCAGAAGTTCAAGGTCATCCTTTATATAGCAAATTTGAGGTCAGCCTGAGCTACATGAGACACTTTCTCAAGACAGACAACCAACAAAGCAAAGCAAAAACCAAAATATTCCATTTGTCTTTAATGTAGTATCAACTATACCAGAATATAAGCCCCTGTATGTCCTTTCTACACTTTCATTCACAGCTAATAATAATAATGCTTGCCACTAAAAAGGGATTAAATAATCATTAAATAAGCAAATGAAGCTTCAGGGGCAAGTGCCAATAGAAAATCTTCTATGTCCATCAAAAAGTGCACCAAGGGAAACATCATATTGGTAGGGGATTGATATCAACTGTCTAGGTTCACAGGAGAGAGAAGATTCTGTCTTTCTGTCCAGGAACACAGCTTTCAATGAATCTTTCTACTATTTATCCACTTAAAGAGGAGACATTGTGAATTTATTTCTTTGGTGAAGGCACTGTTCTGGCTGTTGAGATGCACATGGAATTCACCTAGCTTCTGCATTTTTGTTGCATTCAGTGTAAATAAGGAAACTAGATTTGACAAGTGTCTAGATGGTAAGATATAGCTTCTCTGGATAAATAACACTGGTCAGATGCTGCTGAGATCCAAGTAACAAGGATAAAAACTGGGAAAGCTCTGGAGACACATGGAAGAAAGAAGTTCACAGATATTCCAACAATTCAATTCTGAAGAGACACAGGGTATGTATGTGAGACTGATGTAGATAATTTTATAGACAACATATCTATGAGCTAAATAAATATAACGATAGAAAAGGAATAAGCAAGCAATGACCTTAAAATGTGGAGTCCATGACAGTTGCCAGACAAGGAAGTCAAGAGTAATAGACTGAAATGCACATTGAGCTTTATGTGAAATTTCAATCACTTCCCAAATGTGATGAAATAATACAGGTTTATTTTTAGAATCTTTTAAGACTAGGAAAATATTACTAAGAAAGTTAAAATTATCCTGGATTATACTTTTCCAAGATAAGTGCCATTAAGACTTTGATTCACCCACTTATGTCTTTTCTCTCTATGCATACATATACATATTATTTCTAAAATGGACTGAGTACAGAAATTTTTATTGTCTTATGGGTACATTTAAAGGAGCAGTAAGATAAAAGATTTTAAGAGACCTTAAAATAAATCTCATTTTTCTAGATGCCTACATAAAAATTATAATATGTTTGAATTGCTAAAATTGCTCCTAACTCCTATAGAAAATAGAATCATTCATGTCACAGGAAGGTTTTTATTTAAGGGTAAGGAAAGACACTTTTTCTCTTCCCAAATACATGGCCAGACAATTATTATAATGTTATGAAGTCTTACTATAAATAATTAAGCATAAGATGACAACTCCTTTGGTAAAATACATGAACCAAGTATATTTATGAGAGACAGTAACTGGGCTGATGATCACATGTGTATGCCCATACCTAAAGGGATGATCTCTTTGACTAATTAAGACTAGTTTGTGTGCTGGAGAGATTACTCAGTGGTTAAGATACTTGCCTATGAAATCTAAAGACACAGGTTCAATTCCCCAGTATCCACTTAAAGCCAGATTTACAAAATTACAAAGTGGTGCATGCATCTGGAAGTTGCAGTGGCCAGAGGCCCTGGGGTATTAATTCTCATTTTCTCTCTCTCTCTCTCCTCTCTCTCTCTTTTCTCTCTTCTTCTACTTGCAAACAATTAAATAAATTTGAACTAGTCTTTTAAGAAAAGATTATTTTATTATTCAAAACAAATGACCCAATCTTTACAGCAAAGAAAAATTAACCAGCATGAATAGTCTATAATTCTCACTTAAAAAAAAAACAACAACAGGCTGGAGAGCTGGTTCAACAGGTAAAAATGCTTGAGAGAACGAAGACCAGGGTTTGATTCTCAGTGCTAGTGGCAAAAATAAAGCTGGGCATGGCCACACACATCTGCAGCCCCAGTCCAGTTGGGGACAGCTGCCTAATAACGGGAGTTCCAGTTTGAGTAAGACACTCTCTCAAGGAAACATTCAAATGAGCCACAGAGGAAGGACACCCTATGTTCACCCATGGCCTCTGCATGACACATTGGGTGCACACATTTGTACACACATGTGTATACACATCGCATCACAGACTACACCACACAAACTCTGCTAAACATACCCCAAAAGAGCAAATCCAAACTTTGAGACAAACCATAATCCCCTCCAAACTGATTCCTTTGAAAATCAGAATACAAATGTTCTTTATAATATTCTGCACTCTGTTCCACACAAGTGTTTAAAATATGAAAAGACAAAGTTCATAAAAACTCTCCTGTCTTACTAATTATAACATCTGCAGGATGAAGAGCTCCATCTTTCACGCATCCAGAGGAGCCAATTTCCCAGGGCCCTGTTATCCAGGGCTGATATTCAACACAAGTCCTTTATGTTGCCTCCTCCATGTAATTTGCAAACAAGAAGCAAGCAGAAACTTGGGAAAGCACACCCATATTTCAGCTGTTTCTCTGAGTCTGCAAGAATACATGCCTGAGCCAGCTGGTTGAATAAGAGCCGAAAATCTCCATCACCTCAGCCAACACTGTCACAACAGCCAATAGGAGGATGATGGCCAGGTAAGCAGAAAAGCCCCACCTAGACCCAAAAAGCTACAAAGCCAGTGTTCTTTCAAATGGCCCAGTTTGTGACCAAAACAAATGGATAAATTGTTTTTAATCCAGAGTTTCAGACAGATTCGCTACATGGTAGTATTGAAGTGCCAATAACTGATACAACAGCCCATATACTTTCAAGTAGCAAATACCTTCAGTATTAACATTATTTATACTTCAAGAATAAGCTGAAATGCATTGTAAAACTCTGGGTGGACCTATTGTCACACACTTAGAATCATAGGAGGAGGAGGCTAAGACAGGGAACCAAGAGTTTGAGGCCAGCCTGCTCAGAATAGTAAGTTCCTGTCTCAAAAAAAAATCTATTGGGAAGTCAATAAAGTATTATTTTTTTTTAATTTCTAAATGCATTTTCTAGAAAGCAACACCTAGCCCATGAGTTACATTTATACTAGATGAAAACATCTATTATTCATAGTATTTTGATATTTCAAACATCCATGAGGAAAACAGAAGGGAAGAAAAAAAAGCCTATAAACTAATAATCTAAGAAAAGAAAGTTACATTTGTTCATATGTATTGATCTGGGGCCAGGGGAGTTGGGTCTCCACCCCAAATCCTGACTTCTTCTTTCAAGTACACTGAAGAGTTGTCAACCCAGATGGAGAGCATTTTACACAAACATCCACTGTATTCAAACATTACTGGGATAAGAGGGAAGGGAAAAGAATGGAATAAAGGAGAAGAAAGGTGACCCACTGCCACGTGGCCTAATGAACTCATAAAAGACAAAGGAAAAGGAATCAGAAAAAGGAAAAAGGAGCAAATCTTATGAATAAGTCTCTGTTTCCCTCCTCTCTGTGCCCTACCCACTGGGGTACTTCCTCTGTGCGCATTCCGAATCTCATACAATGTATAAACTTATTCATAATAAAGATATTTAAAAAATAAAAGGCAAAAAAAGAAAAAGCATAAATGATAAAAGTTGGATGCTTTTAAAGAGAATAAGGAACCAGAATCCATGATAAAGTTGCCAGGGGGGAGAAATGATCTTACCACCACCTCTCAGAGCACATTGCAGTGTTTCTCTAGACACAGAGGGAAAAAAAAATCTCTGCAGCCTGGTATGAATTTTAGAGTTTGACATCATGCTGGAGGAGGGCGCTTTGGACCTAGGAGAAGCTCACCTAAGGCTTGACTAAGGGGAGCTGAGGTAGGTGTGGCAAAGTTGTGCCTTAAGATCATAGTGGGCTGGCTCTTTACCTATCTGACCTGGTCTCTCACAGTATGAGATGGAGAGATGCTTAGAACATTTATAATGAACTTAAACACAGTCTAAGTTTACTCACAGGTCTTGTCACATTCCACGGGGGAATAAGCCTGAGCAAAATCAGCTCTGTGAAGCTTCCAACAGGATGAAGTTGGTGAGGAATAAATGTCATCATTTTCTCTTGTGCTTAATTAATCATCTATCCTCTGTATAGTGTAGAAGAGATGGAACTGAGCACACAAGTTAATAACACAAAAGCATGAGTGAGTAAATTCAATTAAACTGAATAAAGATTCTAGTTTGCCTGGGAAAAGCAAAAAGGACTAATTAATATTTGACTATGATATGTAAAAATTCTCATTTTAATGTGTCCACTAGAAATTAGTAAAATATTCATTACAAAGAATTCAATAAAGAATATATAAAATTAAAAACCTCCAATTAATCCATTAAGCAAAAATGTAAAAAAATCCAATAGTAGATAAAACAAATACTTCATGCACTAACATAAAATCCTAAATATGTTAATAGCTGTTACTTTTAAGAATTGCAAAGCTTGTCTTACAAATAGTAAAAAAAAAAGGTTTATAAATTTGGACTTTTATATAAAGACATAAAGTAAGAAATAGTACAGAATAAGACACATTAGACATACTTAATTAAAGGTAGCTCATATAGGAAATATCATAGTAAATCATGAATTTTAAGGCAGGAAGAATCTATAGAGATTAAAGAAGGGTTGAAGGGTAAAATATTTCTGGGCAATGGAAAAGAACTTACCATGAAGAGAGATATATTTATTAAGAACTACATGCAGCATTGAGAGACTGATGCATTCAAAATAAATAAATAAAAATTAAAGGTAATAAAAACAAAGCCTGAGAAGCTCACAACCATACTAGGAAGCATTACTATATATACTTTTTCAGTGACATGTCAAAACAGATATAAAATCTTCACACTATAGCAAATCTAACTCATTTTTTACACCAAAGCAAACAATGTTAGAACACAAATTCCTCAAGTGTACTAAGCATATGTACTAAAATCTAAGATCTTAAATTGAGACTTAATATTTTTAAAATTACATGATTCAAGCACATTTTCTGACCCAATTGAAAGAGAAGCTAGGAAATCTCACAATTTGTTGGGAAATAAGCAAATTATTTTAAATAACAAATAAAAATGAAAGTCTTTGAAAATATTTAGAATTGAATTAGCATGCATGCTAGGAAAGAACTTTGAATGTGTGTATGGAGCAACAATACAATTTCAAGCAGCATACCTGTCAGGCAAGGCTTTCGACCACTACAGCATACCCCCACCCCCCACCAGCCCACCTCCATATAAAGAAAACTAATCTTAAACAATTCAATTAAACCAATGTACAGAAGAGAAAGAGAAATTGACATATAAAAAATTACAATATATTAGAAAATATTCAAAACCCAATGATTTAAATATGTATGTAAAGCACTGGTAAAATACCAGTAATTCAACCACAAGAAGGTACAAAATAAAGATCTAATAGGTGTGAGATGATACAGTACCTAAAAAAAAAAGTAGAGAAATAAATGTATTACTTTTCTCATTGCTGTGGCCAAATGTCTGATAAGAAGCAACGAACTGTGGTTCCCAGATTGAGTTCAAGGTCAATCTTGGTGGAGAAGGCACAGCTCAGCATCACTGTGAAGCTGTAGCAGCTGGGCCAAGAGGTAGCTGGTTACATCTCATCAGCAGTCAGGAGGCAGAGGTTTCTGGGAAGAATGGAAACGTGTGGAGCTGTGAGCTCGAGCCGTCCTAGAATGCTGTGAGCAGAGCTTAAGGAGCCATTCTGGTGAGTGACGAGACCAAAATGTTGATAGAAAGTTAGACAATAAAGTTCAAGCTCAGGAGGTTTCAGAGGGGACTAGGACTTTAGAGAATCTGGCTAGAGGGCATCCATGTTACCATCTTGCTGAGAATCTGGCTGCATTCTGCCAATGTCCGGAAAAATGGAGTGAAGTTGTACTGAAAAGTAACTTTTTTGGCAGAGGAAATTTCAAGGGAGTGTAAAATTGAGGCGGCAGCATGGTTTTTGCGTAGTGTGTTTATTGAGGTTTAAAATGAGAATTTAAGGCAGAATGCCCTGATAACATGCAGGATGGTGAGAAAGAGAAGAGTCAGAGTTCCTGAGAGAAGAACAGTTTTCTGGGACTCCTGACAGCCCTGTGTTCAAGAAACAGCAAGGGGAAGAGCCAGTGCTCAGCTGGCTTGGTCCTTTCCCGTTTTTATTGATCCTCTGACCAGCACCTGTTGCCACACACACAGGGTGAGTCCTTCCTCAGTTAAACTTCTATGGAAACCAGCCCATGGGCACACTGAGAGATGTGTCTCCTAGGGGACTCTAAGTGCAGTCAAGTTGAAAATAACAGTTAACCATCCCAAGTTTTATGATAGAGAAAATCAACACAACAACTAACTTTGGGAAGAAAAACACAAGTTGTCATTTCAGAATTGTAAACTTGGGGGCTAAGGAAATGGCTCAGTCGATAAAGTATAAACATGAATGAGGTCTCAACACCAATTACCCATGTAACAAGCTGGAAGTTCTGACAGAAATTTACATTTCCAGTCATGCCTACCGATGAGAAGAGGAGACGACAGGAATATCTAATATGAATTGATGCCTAAAAAAGAAAATGATAGCCCAGACTTTTCTAAGGAACAACTACGATTTAACATATAATATACATATCATGTAATATATAGCCATGGAAATAAATTGCCTTAAGCAGAGCTGGTATATAAAAAAAGAATTACTTTATAAAATTAGTAAGCAGCTAGCTATTTGTGTTTCTGAGATGGACTATGTTGGTAATGTAAGGCTACATCCCCAGGTCATTTCAATCTCTCAGATGCTACAGATTCAGCCTTCTAGAAATAACTCTTCCTTCAGCAGATCTGGGTAACTAGAGTAGGACTTGTATTAAGGAAAAAGATTTCCATGATGGGAAGAAAAGAAAGAAATATGCAATTTCCTGAGGTTCTTATATCCTATTATCAGTGTGTGTGTTGTGTGCCTGTTTCTTTTAAGTGCTCATCACATGCCTGGGACCCAGTAGGAGTTTTAAAAATTGCTTGTAATACTTGAAAAAGAAAGTCTTGGACCTCGATAGTAAAATATGTCTTAAAATGAGCTGGGATAGAGTTCAGTGGTAGAATACTTGCCTAGTATGCTGGATGCTGAGAGGAGAGAGAGAGAGAGAGAGAGAGAGAGAGAGAGAGAGAGAGAGAGAGAGAGAGAGAGAGAGAGAGAGAGAGAGAGAGAGAGTTACCTGAATAGACATTTTTCCCAATAAACATAAAATTACTTCTCATGTAAATTTGAAGAGATGCAAACTAAGGCTACAATGAGAAATTACCTACATATTTGCAATCAAATACCTGAGAAACAACTTAAGGAAGGATTATTTCAGTTTAGGCTCAAGGTTACAGTCCATGCTGGTGGAATTTAAGGCAGTTGGTCACATTCAGTACTCAATCACGAAGTAGAAAGTGATTATTTTCCTTCAGTCCAGGATGCCAGCCCATGGAATGGTACTGTTCACAGTTAACATTAACATGGGTCCTCCCAACTCACCTAACCTAATCTAGACCATCCCTCAGAGACAATTCCAGGGATCTGTTCTCATGGTACTCCTAAATTTTGTCAGGTTACCAACCAGAAATTAACTACCAGACCACCTCCCAACGTCACAAGACAAGGCATGGATGTAAGTAAGGGTTTGGTGCAAAGAAAACCCTGGTGTGATTTTGAGGGGAATGTTATTACAAGCAGTATGGATAAGAGTAATTGGATGCTTCAAAAAATTAAAAATAGAATTACTTGTGACCCATAATCCCACTCCAACATATATACCTAAAGAAAATAATATCGGCACCTTCTAGAGATATCATTCTTTTCCCATGTAATTTTACAGAGTTGTTCATAATTTTAAAGGTGGGGAAACAATCCAAGTATCAATGGGAAGATAAATACATATTTTATGGTACATGTAAATGTGGTAGAATATTACTCAACATTGAAAGATTGATATTACCTTTTTGTGACAATTAAAACGAACCTGGAAAATTTTAGGCTGGAAAATAATCAATACACAGAAAAAAAACATATATGGTGTTACTGTGGAAGAGGGAGGTGAAAAAGAGAACAATATATGAAAGGGTACAAGCTTGGAATTATTTAGGATGATATCGTCTAGAGATCTAATTTATGGCATAAGGCTTATAGTCATTAGAGTTGTAGTAGATTCTGAAAATTTTCTAAGAACAAAATTTTAGTTTGCCTACACCATGAACACCCAACAAGCAAACTATGGAAGTTGATGGATAAGTTAATTTGCTTGAATGTAGTCATGGTTTCACTCTGTAGATCAAAACAGCATGTTGTGCAACTTAATATGTACAATAATAACGAAAGTTACAAAAAACAACTCCCTGTCAGAATCAGTGAATTGTACTTCTGTGTGAATAGCTTTGCAGCTCTGTTGTGAGAAGTACTTTAAAGCCATTTCTGTGCTTTACCTTTTTTGTATTACCTGTTATTCAGTCGAGACATTCATTGCCTGGGGAAGAATTAGGATTGTTAGAGGTGGAAAGTGTAGAGAAAGAGTGTCACTCTTCAGTATTTGACTTCCAAAATAGTCACTTGAAGCCTGTTTCAAAGACAGTGCTCTTGAAAGCCAAGGCATTTAAGTGAGAACTGAAATGTTAAAGAGGTTAGGGAAATTGGAAAAAGGTTTTGTGTCAAAAAGGAAAGCCCTAAAGAAGCAGAGCATACAATTCATTCACAAGAACAGATCAGAAAAAGCATAGATGAAAAGCGAATAACCCTACCTGAGAAAGAAAATTCAAATTGCTGTGTCCTAGAAAGGGTACTGGAAGGGAGAAGGAGCAAACACGAAGACCACCCACTGCTGTGCTCCTGGGCCTCAGGAACACAAAGGCTGATCTCACAGGCCACCCTCTGTCTTTCCATTGACCCCCCATGTTGTCTGGGTGAGGGGGATGCTGGTTTCCCTTCTCTTGAATCAACTCAGGGTTGCTTGCACATTGCACAACAATTACCTAGCAGAAGTGTTGATTAGTAGAGATGTCAGACCTTGCTCAGCCAGCAGAAAACATCTGTAACATTCTTTTGATTCTGAACACTCCAAAGCAGGTGTAGGGATTGAAGGAGCATTTAGAAAACATGTGGCAGTTGTACTTGGTTCATTCTGCATCATGACAAGGTAAAACTACCCACAGAGTATTGTGCTTTGAGCATAAATATCTCCAAGCCCAGCCCAGAGTTGGGCTGGAGATGGACACATGAAGCATGGTCAATATAAAACTGTGTAGAAGAGTAATCACACATAAAATAATTTAAGTCCTCATCAAGATGGGTACGTCCTCAATAGCAAAATCCTCACATATTTTAGATGCCAAAGATTGGTTTTTGTGGATTAACCACCTCATTTGCTAAGGAGGAAGTTAAAGGTAAAGGTCAGTTTGTCTATGTTGTAGTAAAGGAACCAGACAAACCCAAGCTCCAGTCCTCTCTGTCACTTAAAAACTCTGGATGGTGAAAATTTTACTTTATCTGTATCTTACCTTGCTGTCAGCTATATAAGTAATTTGCTTATAATATTTGCATGCTTTGCTTGTTCTCATTTTCTTCATTAAAGATAACACCTAAGATAAAGGAACTCTATTGATATATTCGGTAAGGCTTCTCATTTGCAAAAACACCCCTTATCTCTTTTCTCCTCTGGGAGTGTGCTTCCCGTTGATGTTGATTCCTACCTGCTTTTCATACTGGTTCCCTATGAAATTATTTCATTACCTCACCTGTCTCTAATTAACCTAAGAGGATTTTTTTCCTGGAAAATTATCCAGAATTATTTAACCCCTTTAATTTGGAATAGTTTCATGCTAGTATTTAAAAAGCATATTTTAAACATAATCCATGTGAAACATCACCTTTAAATACATGCAAGCCATTTTATATTTTCTGAGGTGACTCTGCATTTTGTGCAGTTTTGTCTTCACAAATATGTAGGTAACTACAAGTCAGAAGGTTAAATGCCTGCTGAACAGTAAGTTGGGGTGCAGTCTCAAATCCAGGTCTCCAGTGTAGTGTTCCATGTTCTGCTTACCTTATCACACTTGAGAAAGATACTCACCTTGGAGAACAAGACCTCACTGAAGCTGAAACGTGTTCTACCTAAACATCTGGGTAGGGTGTGTGCACAACTTTCTAGTGCTGCCTACTGCTTCTGTCCAGGACTAGCAGAGACAGCAGTTCCTGGAAGTCAGCAATCACAGGTGCTGAATGGTAAGCAAGCTCCCTGAAGTCCACTGAGGTCTAACAGGAAAGGGAGGATCAGGATCACACAGGACTGAGGGATGGAGAAAAGGTAGCCATGGTGTCTGTGAGGGAAGAACTGAGGAGAACCTGAGATTTCTCTCAGAGAGACAGTGCTCCTGTGTCTTCTCATTGTCTGCTTGATCCACATTGTTATATCTTTAAGATGGAATTATCCTTAGTATCTGAAGCAATCATCTTGTCCAGCCCAAACCTAGAGCCAGCAACTTTCGAATGAATACCTGCTTTGTGGAAGCCACAATGAGGAATAGAATAGGAGGCTTCACCCAGTGCACCATCGCCCCCGAGAGTTGATAGTTTATGAATTTTCATAGTTTGCTTTTTCTCTCACATAGTTTTAGATTTAGTGAAGCCATTTAGGAAAAGTACAGGGGACTCGTTTTCTGTCCTGTGTCCACACTGCATGTGATTGTACCGAAAGGAACCACAACCACAGGGTTCCAAGCTACTTTGAAATATGTGCATTTTCCTTGGCAGTGGATGAATCTGAGTCTCATTCTGGACTTTACATTCTCTGGAACTATACAGTCATGGGGGCATTGATGTACATCCTCAATTTATAATTCATTTTGATAAATCAAAAGGGGAAATATTTCTTTTTCTCTCAACTTTTGAAGATCTGTATAGTAAACACTTGGGCCTTTGAATCAGTGACTGGGCTCCCCCACATGGAAATTGGAAGCACTACAATGCATTCTTTTTCCCCAATTTGCATTTTTTTTGTTAATTCTCTTCTTATTTTAAAATTTTCACTCTAGAACATAATGCAATTTGATTAAAAGCCCCTCCTAATATCTTCTTTTGTCCCTGAAACCCCACTTCAACTGAATTCCTTCTTTCCATCTAATCCCTCTTCTATTTTGATGACATTAATTTCTTCTTTTTTTGGCACACCTCCATCATCTGTGTCAAAATGCTGATGGTCTCAATATTGTGGAGGTCTTGAGGAAGTGAAATCAATCTCTGTGAGGTCATGATATAATAGACACAGAGCTGGAATTTCGTATTCCTACCTCTCCTCTGGCTCCTACATTATTTCTGCTTTCTCTATTTAAATCAATTGCTTGCAAAAAAAAAAAAGTTTGAGTTTTTTTTTAACTGCACAAATGAATGAAAGGGGATTCCAAAGCTGCACACTTTCTATTCTTCTTTCTTAATTATTATAACATTGATCCATTTATCCCTACACAAACATTTCTTGGCCAATGCTCTCTAGTGGACTCAACTTACAGAACATATGGGGACATTTTCAAGTTTGAAGTCATAATTATTAACAAGAATGATGAACTAAAAGGTGTTCCAAGGAGGGACTCAGGGGACTACAGCTTGAGAGTAACAGATAACTAATTACAAATGTAATTAAAAACTACTGTCCTCATTTAACCTGATTACAAATATTTAGTTTGAACAAGAAAATTCTAAGTGATTCAAACTGTCTTTACACCTCAGGAGGTCTCTCAAGCAGAAGATGAGATGAGACTTAGTCCCATTCTCTGGAGAAGGGCTTCTTGGCCTTGGCACTACTGACAAAGAGCCAAGAGTTCTTTCTAGAAGAAGGTTGTGCTGTGTGTTACAGGAACCTTGCCAGCATCCTTGGCTGCTGCCTGCTGCCTGCTGGTGGCATCTGGTGATGTAATCAAACATCATCAGCTGGCATGCAGAATGCTCCCTGGATGCCAGAACATCCCTGCTGGAAACCACCACCATTCGATCTATAACTAGTACCCAAGGAACTCCCAGAGATTTCAACTGATCCTATTCCAATTGGCTCCATTCTTTTACCTCTTTATAAGAGGTGAAAAGTGCCACAGGCAATGTTACACCCAGGGTAGTTTATGGAAAGGAGTGTTCAGAGTCCAGTGTTTAAGTACACATGCAACTGTGAGGTTCATATTTTAATAAGCAGCCCTTGCTGGAATATTCTGAGAAAATATGGTAACATGAGTAGGATAATCTGTGAAAAAAAAATCTATACAATGAGGAGGTGTTGAGAGGTGTTATTTTTAAGGTCTCTATAATTATAATTTCTTGGAATAATTACATATGATTTTGCAACCCAAACACAGAGATTGTAGCCTCCCAGAATATCATTAATTAATTAGCTACAAATTTGATCAGCTGTTCTCTTGAAGAATTTAAAGGCATTTATGGTTATAATTAAAATTGTGTCATTTATTTTTGTACTTATCATCCAAAATGCCTAATCCTTTTTAGCATCTATGATTAAAGCCCATCTGCCTCCCTTTCATCTTATCAAAACAGTGGGATCTATCTTTTGACTGTCTCAGAATATATGGAATTTCAGAAAACAAAAACAAACAAAAATGTGTTCATCAATCACTTGATAAGTGTTTTGAGGGTGAGCAATATGTGTTTACATTTCAGAATCTTATGCTATGAATCATAACGTTACTTCAGAACATACTTACATATAGTCAAACATCTTGTGGAGGAAGACCTTTATATATTTGGCAATGACTGGGGCTTTTATGCAAATAAGGAAACTATTTCTGATTGTTTATTCACATGCTGGTTTGTTGTTTACCCATCCTAATACAAAGCCTCTGTGAAGATGAGAAATATTCACTCATTCTCCCCCATCTCAGAGAAGTCAGAAAGAAACAAAATAAAGGCACAGCTCTAGACATTTTGTCACCTTAGATCACAAGAACAGTTAAAAGGGCTTTGCAGAGCTGTTTGAATTACCTAAAAATGAAACTGATAATTACAAGTTTATCTGTAGGCCAGGATTTTTGTAATAATTAAATTTAAGCCCCAGAGAGCTTTTGACTGGTTGAGTAGAATTATTACTAAGTTTTCTAATTCTCTGGTTATTATATTAAAAAAATAAACAGACAATGGAAAATTCCATTGGCAAGACCTATATAGTTTCCCAAAATGTTTTTAAGCTTCAAATATTACCAGATGGGGTTGGATTTTGGTAAACCAAAATGAACAATCTTAGAAAGACAGAGAAAGTATATGTAATAATTTTAAAGTCTGCTCCTTCCTGGCCCTCCCATCCCATGAAAATGCTGCCAAAAGTATTTATACCATTAATCTATTTAATTCCCAAGATGCTTCCCATATTGGGAGAGCTCAGTGAAACCCAGTACCTCACAAGGCAAGCTTGCACTGTGAAAATCCCTGAATTGACATTCACGTCAGCAGCACCTTTATTTTTATTCACTTTTGATGGTCAATAAACAGTATGGTTTAAACAGCATGACAACTTCCTAGATCTTGGTTTCTCTACTTTAACATTTCCAGATTGTTCCTTTAAAAACATGTGAATGCTTTGTTTTTGTTTTTTTTTTTTTTGTAGTGTACATACTTTACTGTTACTCTGTGGTGTGAAGGACACAATTCTTCATTTCTATGTGTATGTGGCGATGCGTTGTTTTATTTGCCAATTTCAACTTTTAGGAACAAGTACAGGTTATTCTCTGAACAAATAACTTCATATTTCCTAAATAACTCATCTTATGGATTTGGCTAAATATTATAACTCTAGAAAATGAATATTGTGCATCTTTATAGTTGATCTTTTCATTCTATATTTTTAGTGTTTTTGATGTATAGCAATATGACAAGATTATAATCAAACAGTTTTAAACTGTGGGTATTGTTTGGTTGTTATAGATGCTTGTTTGCAAGACTACCAACCCAAGTTTGATTCCTAAGCACCCATTTAAAGCTGGACCCAAAGTGGCACTTATCTGTCATTCCAAGGTGCCTACTGTGATGAGTGGCACAGCCAGGAGAATCCAGGAGCTCATGAGCAAGCTATATTAGTACACAGGAAGGAAGAAAAAGGACGATATGTCCTTTCAAGAACACAGTGGAAAGAGAGAGCAAATACTCATAGATTGTTCTCAAACCTCCAAATGTGTACAGTGCACAAAGTTACCAGTGTGCACATGCATACAAGTTATTCTCATTGTAAAATATTTTGTATTCATTTATGTGAGAAAGGCAAAGAGAAATAGGCACAAAAGAGAGAGAGACACACAGGGAGAGAAGGAGTGAATATGGGTCTCCAGCCACTGCAAATGCAGATGTGTGTGCTACTTTGTGCTTCTGGCTTTATATGAGTCCTGGGGAATTGAAATCAAGCCATGAGGCTTTGCAAGCAAGTGCCTTTAACCACTGGGCAATCTCTCTAGCCCAGTTGTTCTTATTTTTTTTTAGGTAAAATTATTAGATTCCATATTTAACAAGACAACATGGAGATAGAACAAATTGTGATTTTAAAAATAGGTACCATAATTATAACTCTATTTTGCAAAACAGATGCTACAGTCAACTCATCCACACATCTCATGTTCTTCCATGCTTCAAGATGTGCAGGAAACAGCTGGGACTTTAAAACTGAAAACAAAATGTACCAGTAATGCTTCAGATTAGTTTGTTATTACTAACCCCATAGTTTACACTATGGGATTGCAGTTTTAAGCAAACCAGGCACTTCTTACTAGGGGCTTCCTACTTTTCTGTGGGTACATAGCTGGTCTTGTTACTAGACTCACACAATCTCCTCAGACCAAGCAAAACACCGAGCCTCCATTCCAAAGACGTTTTGAATGAGAACAGTCATACAAATTAACTTCTATCTGCTCCCATAATTTCAGAAGAACCAAATTTTCTCATAAAAAATCTATAAAATGAGTAGGATTTAGAATTCCAGTTCTAGGAATAACAAAGATACCTGCCTCTTCTCCAATATTGCTTTAATATCCTTATACAATAATTTTAAATTTCAAGGTGAAAATTAACACAGCCTGCAATCCAAGCAAACCTAAGATAGAATAAAATGAAGTGACAGCAAGTTCATCCAAATAGATGTTGTAGCTACAGTATCTGGGCTCCAGCCCAGCAACATTTTACATCCTTCAGCCCTTTTTTCTTAAACTCAGCGCTGCTTCTTCACAGGCATAGAGGAAAGCTTCTGTCTGCCCAAGATTCAACTTAAAAGTGAAAACAATTGAGGAAGAAAGATGCTTGAAGTGTTCTGACTCACTGTAAAAGAAGGCTGGTTATCTCACCAACCTGAAGCTTAAGGTTAACTACGAAGGCCAAAAGGCCTCTCAGAGTAATAGTGAATGCACTTTCTGTGCATCATGTTATTTGATCTTAGTAATAACCTTAGAAAATAATGTTAGTTATTACCTCCAATTCACAGATGCACAAACTGAGGAACATATACCTTCAGTCACTGGCCTTTGGTTATACAGTGACATAGAGCAAGGCTTCAAGTTCAAAGAGTCTTGCAACATAATTCTCATTCCTAATCACTAACTATAATGAAAACAATCAAGCAATGCTTCTATCAACTGTTATTGGCATTGTACAGCAAAACCTGTATGTTATGATTTAGATTTTAAATATCCTCCAAAGGCCCAAATACCAAAGGCCAGTTGCACTATAGAGAGGTGGTGGAACCTGTAAGAGTTGGAGACTTAATGGAATTTAGGCCACTGGGGGCATTGAAGATACTGGAACTCTTCCTTCTCCTCTTTCTCCCCTTCCCCTACCTCTCTTTCTCCTCCATGTCTGCCATGTGCCATAACATGAGGAGTTTCCTCACCCTCATACTCCTACCATGATGTCCTGCCTTGCCAGATTCAATCGTGGACTGAAATACTTAAAGCTAAGAGACCCAAGAAACTTTTATACATGGTTTATTCCAGGTACTTTGTCACTCAATGGCAAATGCATGATTATATCTTTTCTTATTTAATCCTTACTTTTCCTTGAGAACTAAGGGCTCTTTCTTCCTCTATACAGATTCTGAGAGGTGAACCAAACAGCCTACAAATGAGAAACCATAAGTATAACCCTCTTCCTTTAATTCTTGGCACTGAATTATTATGTGTGGGAGAGATAGAATCTTATATTCTGTAATCAGCCAGGAGTTGTAAGAAAGTTTCAGCTGGTGAAGAACTAACAAGCCAACAGACTATCAACCGACTCAGTGCAAACCACTCTGAAGAAGAACAATTCAAGGGACTCAAGACACCTTTCTAACCAGACCCACAATCTACATGTCAAGAGGAACTGATCTCCACAAGCTAATTTATCTTCTTCTAGGACATCATTTTGTTACCTAGGATTTTAGCATTCCAAATGCCCCTGATCAAATTCCCCCCAAATTCAGCTTCACCAAAGCTGTGCATGTAGAAAGGTTGAAGAGGGATAGTAGTTTACATGGTTTAATGAGATTACAGAGATGTGAACTAGGGCATCAACCTTCACAAGGGAAGAAGCCAGGCATAGCTAGAGTCTGAGGACCAATGGAAAGGTCTCTGTGCATCACCAAATTTAATTTGAATCTAACTTTCTAGAATAAAAGGAATTCCTTTTTGTTAGGGATAAGGATGAATATTTTATGCAATTATGTGTGAATACAGTTTAGAATTTAAGTTCCAAAGAGCACTCTTGCCCTGGGTCCCACAGATGTGAAAGGCAAGCGACTGTGGTATTTCTGCCATGTGAGGAAAGCACACTAGAGGTCTGAAGTTGATTTCAGTCAATGAACTTACTGTGTGAGTCCACCGAGGGTACTTGAAAAAGAGACTCATCAAAAGTCAGGTGCTGGTGACTTCTATAAATTCACTGCTCTCAACTCATTCCAGTGTCTCTTAGCCTGACACATAATATCGCTGTGTGCTGAATACATGGACCAGACCAACCAGATGTGTTAATCAAATTCAGCGTAATGAGCAGTCACTTCATTTATTTGTTTAGCTTTCTTATTTTTATTATTATTATTCCCGTTTTTAACTTTCAATTCCTTCAATATCATTAACAGGGAAATTAGCCATCCCAACCCCCATCTTCCTTCAACCCAAGCAAATGTAAATCATGTAGGAAAAAAAAGGAAGGTGGAAAGGAAGAGAGAGAGAGAGAGAGAGAGAGAGAGGGAGAGACAGAGAGAGACAGACAGACAGAGACAGAGAGAAACAGAGAGAGAGACAGAGTCAGAGACAGAGACAGAGATAGATAGATTTGGGTTCAAGCTATTAATATTGGTTTCAAAATCTGCCAGCATTAAACATCTCAGTACATATTCCATGTTGGTCAGTCATTTGCATGATAATGACAGGTGAGAGAGCCAATGCCAAGGTTAACACAAAGTGTATAAAATGGAGCCTGTGGTAGAGATGGCTGGGTTTGACTCACATGGGCATGATGTATGAGGTGAGGACTCTCCTCTCATTCTGTGCCTTTCTAACACAGCCCTACAAAATCCCAGCATTCCTCTGCAGTCGAAACATGGAAAGAGCCTCTTATAGTAACCATCTGAGCCATCACTTATGATCCAGGCATCATTTGCCACAACTCACTTTCTTCTTGGAGGGAAGAGGACAGAATGCCATATAGCAGGAGATGCATACAAAGGCTCTCAGACTCGGGACCAATTGCTTAGATACTGTGTGAGGGTCCCGTCACTGACAACCATGCTTTGCGCATTAATAAACTGGCCACCTAGCTAAACCCATGTGAGCATCCACCCGATTCATTTTCTGTGGGTGGCTGCCAGAAGCAGAAAGAGCAATGGGAAGTCATTTAACGGGTTAGCCTGTGCAGCTATAGCCTACAGGGCTCACTAATTTGAGGAAGGCACCTTTCCATTTAAAGATGGAAACTCCTATTCTGTCCAGAGAGAGCCAGTCATTTCCAATTTAGCCCACAAGTCACTTGGGGCTTAGTACAGATTTGGAAAGCTGATACAAGGAGTGATTTTTACTGATAATTTTCCTTTCCTAAGTAGCAGCATCTCCCTGGGCTGCTTTGTTAGAGAACAGTGGATCACAGCTTGTGGTAGGTAAGGCCACAGCCCAAGCTAAATGATTTCATTAGGCACATGCTGACTTAGCCCAGATTGTTCCCTTTGGGTCCCAGATCCTGCATGGAGTTGAATCATCTTCCATCATAATTACCACAAGCATCTGAAGCAGCTGTTGCCTCCTCCACCATTGCTCACACCGGACAGCAGACAGCCTGGGGGTCTCATAGTCTACGCTTCATTTCAGTATGCAAGTGTGTGCATTCCTTTTCTGAGCCAGGAGCGATCACCTGCCCACTTGCTGTTGAATATGGTTGGGAAAGTGATTTGTTCAATAGAGCATTTCAAAGTTAAGGAGAGTGTGCCTTCTGAACACAAAAGATTTACAAACACTAATCTTCACTGAGATTGCTATGACCGACTGCTACTGAAACTATTAGCCATCAGTTATTTATTCCCACCATGAGGCAGGCACTCTGTAAATATAATTTCACTTGCTCCAAAAGTGATTCTGAGATTGAAAACTTGTCGCATCACCACCTGCCCCAAGGCAGAAGAGAAATTAAAGTAGAACTTCTTTGTTGTGAGTCTGTGACAATAAGAAAGAAGCTGACTTGGAACCACTGACCAGACTGAGAGAGGATGAGTCCAGGGGTTGTATAAACATTTGTGAGCACTGCCAGGTACCATGCCCTGGGCTAGAGGCTGCAGATTGGTGTCTCACTGGCAGACTGCAACACAGAGGATTTTAGACTCTACTTAAGTGGGGAAATTCTGTTTTCAAGAGAGGACTGAACAGTCTATGAAGGGGCTAATGAGACACATCAGTGTCTCCAGTGCGAGAGTTAAAATTCCACAGACTTAAAAAATGCTTTGAGAAGGTAGGGGGACAAGATGACAAGGCAAGAAAAGCAAATTAGAGAAGCAAATTTTATACCGCTGTGATTCCCTAAATCGATATTAGAAAAGATTCAAGCACTTCCAGCTCTGCAAAGACCTGTGGCAAACCTGATGCAGAATTATGCTGAATAGATTAGAGGGCAAGTAAGATGAGAATCTCATAAATAATATCTAACAAAAACTGCATTACAAACTCATGGACACACATATACAATCTTACTTAAATTCTCCGGGTTCTGCTCAAGCTCTGAGGTCTACAAGACTAGAGAACTAAGCAGGGGAAAAAATTGATGTTTCAGCTGTTCTTTAGGGGGTTTAAGAACACCAGGAGCTATTGAGACACTTGATGAAGTCCAGCAGACCTTAGCATTTGAGACTGTGCACTGGTTATGCAGGGTGGAAGAATCAGGAATATTTGCCAGTGCCCTTCTGGAATACGAGAGACTCACCCATGAGCAGCTGACCAGAAAGAACAGGAAACTTCAACACTCCTAGGGAAGGAGCAGCCAAGAGAGCTGGCAGAAAACAATGTTTGCTGGCAAAGAAAGCCCCGAGTCCAACTGCATCACTACAGAAGCAAAGACATATGTAAGTCCTCATGTACAGACACCTGGGGATGCTCATCACACTCTAGACGTTTGCTGGAGTAATGTAAAACTGTAAGCACAGCCCCATGGAGGCCAAAGCAACTCTGTGTACTCAGAGTCAAGCCCATCCTTGATGTCACCCTGAGCTACTGACCAGAAATAAACAAAAACAAAGAAACTCAGATCTGGAGCTCAGCTCTGTGGAGGAACCCTGTGTGCACTCAGAGTCAAGCCCATCCTTGATGATGGAGACTCACCAGAAGTAAAGAGAAGCAAAGCAACCCAGCACTCGACTGCTAGAATGTGCTCATTAGCACAGTTGTGATGACGAGGAGCTAAGTTGCCCAGGGATATCTCGCTAGGGTATGACAGAGGGGGACTGAGCCCCGTCTTTGTATCTCCAGAGACACACGGTCACCATATTCCATTGTCTCCCAGGCAAAGCAGATTCTAAGCTGCTGAAATACTAGATTGAAAAGGAGAAGCAAATTCTTACAGGGCATCTGCTCTCCTCAGTCTTTGATTCCTCCGTGGAATAGACATGCTGAGGGCACTAGCTTTGCTACAGATGCTCTCCTGTACATTGCCACCGATTTGCCCTCAGATCATACAAATCAGGCTGGCATGCTACCTTCCCTGGATTATTTGGTTTGTCTCTGATAGCTCGTGTTTCTTTTTTCTTTACAAGGAATTCAGAAATTCAATTACAGCTTGGATTTATCTATTCATTATCTCAATGCACGAAACACACCATACAGGGCTACATTCATGTGACCAAAGGCAGCAGCTTACATGTTCAAGCTGGACATAAATTAAGCTGATTCAAACCCAACTATCTATCTTTATGGCCTCCGGCACACCATGCTAATCATCTGACTGTGGTCAATGGTGACAACATTCCCTGTGGCTGTATCAGTACAGTCTGTAGCAGGATATGCCCCTCCTGAAGCTTTTCCCACATGGCAAATGAAACCTTAATGGCTGAACCTGTCAAGGGGGCTTGTGAAGAATAAATTATTCTATTTCAAAGACACAGGTTTTCATTGCACATTATCAGGAGATGGGACAAAATAAAGAGAAGAATTCTCATTTTACCCAAGCTACCTTTATATTTATTGAGGCCCTTGAATACCCAACTTCCTTTGCAATTATTCAAGTGTATGACCCGGTACAAACAGACTCAAAGGTCCACTGAGTCATCAACATGAGTGTGCAATTAGTCCCCGGACTCATCAGTCTGGGGCACACAGAGGTACCACTAAGTCATTGATGTGGAGTGGTCACTGGGAGGAGAGGGGCTTAAACAACCACAAATTGGAGAATCAGATATGATTAGTTTAAAATAGATGCTCTCTCATTTACTTGCTATGAGGTTTTGAGGGAAAATCATGTAACTTTCTCTCATAAACTGGTGATAATATTTTCTCTGGATGAAGTAAATAATCGAAGCCTTCATTCATCAATTGTGATGATGACGATTCCGCAAAATACAACCAAGATCCATTGCATAATGCAGACATAGTTCTAGATATAAGTCAATCAGAAAACAACTAACAAACCAACCAACCACAATTCAGGCAGGAAGAGCATTGCAGTGGTTTTACTCACTACTCACAAAGGGAGCATATTTTAGAAGAGGTTGGATCTCTCTCCTAAGATGTTATCGATGAATTCTGACCATCTAATTCTAGACATCTCATTGTAGCTCTGAGGGTAACAATGTAGATTTTTCTCCTCTTAAAACAGAAGCTGACATCCCAAAGAACAAAGATACCTTTTTTTCTGTTTTTATCTTTTCCACTACATTTCTGAGGATTTATCCACATTCCCTATAGTACCTGTTCTACATGGCTGAGATTATTTCCAAATCCTTTATGGCTCAAAGTTCTGTAAATTTGTATCTCTGAATCATTACTACTAGTTGTACTTAAGACAAAAGTATTTTTTTCATTTTGTTTGCATCCTGTGGTAGACATGAGAACAAGGTAGCTTTTGTTATATGACGAACTTTCTTTGTACATCTGTCTATCCACAAAACTGTAAAGTCCTTAGGGATAGTTCTAGATAAAAATTTTCTCCTGTACTTACCTTGCTGTCACAGATAGAATAGGTGTGTAATAATGCAATTATTGCCACCTGAGTGAGTGTGTTCAATGAACCTGCACACAGCAAAGTTGCATTTTTGACAAGTTATATCTTGTTTTCCCTATCTGAAATCAGGGGCTCGAGATATGGCCAGGGATTAAAGCACTTCCTGTGCAAGCTTGAAAATCCAAGTTTAGAGTCCTCAGTACTCACATACATACCAAATTGTTATTGCACAATGTTAGAACACAGTAAGTCACTTTAAGAGACCCTGCTGCCTGGGGTCCAAAGCCAGGCAGGCAAGACCAGCCCCCTGTTACCAGGTAAACCTAAAAGAATCTGGATTATAGTCTTGGGTTTTACCTTCTGCCTTTGTGGTTTATAGTACATGGGCTGGTTCATGTGTTGTTCAACTTTCTCTCTTCGTCAAAAACCCAGGGAAAGGGACATGCCTCTGGATCCTAGGAACTGAAGCCTCAGTTTCGGAACCCCAGAGGCTCTTTCTAGATATACAACTGTCCTCTAATAAACTGTTTCTCCAGGAAATCTCTCTCAGCATTTCTCTCCACTGAAACAGCCTTTTATTCAATTTTTCTTTGATTACTTTTACACTTCCTGTAAGCCCAGCTCTGAGGAGGTAAGTCAAGCTGATACTCAGGGTAAACCAAATCAATGAGCCCTGGCTGCAGGGACAGACACTATCTCAATAAAAAGGTGAAGACTGATAGAAGGAGACATACTGATGTCTGGCCTTCACACACACACACACACATTGGAGCTCGCAGGCACGTGTGCACAAACCTACTCACATACATGGGAACAGGCATACACACATGCACATACAAAAACAAATAAAAATTAAAATTATCTTGGGGATAAAGACACTCTTCACTGGAAAAATGTTAAGATGAGAGTAATAACTACCTAGTCATTACTATCAACTCAATTGCAGGGATATGCACAGTAGTTTTCTCAAGCAGAGTTTGACAATGAGTTTACAATTGAAAAGTTGTCCATGTGAATTATCCAGAAAAGTCCATGTGAGTTATCCAGAAATGTTCTAACAACCTAGAATTCCCTTCTACATTTTTTTGGAAGACGTCTTTAATTAGTCCCAATAATTAGTAACACCTCAACCTCCAGCTAAGTGACATGTGTGCAATCTACTTAAATTCTTCCCACTTCATCCTTAACCAAAGACAGTCACAAGTACATAACAAGTAACCACAAGGAAACTTAATAACAGAAATATATGAATCGCTTATTAGGTAAATACTATATGCATATCCATAATTTGATTTGGGGTCAAACATTCTGTCAAATAGTAATACCGATACCACTATTTTATGAAGAATAAAACTGAACTACAAACTGATGATGTCATTTATCTCACATGTGTATGTATAGCTCAGGTCAAGCCTGCAATGTGAATACAACTGAGGAAAGAAAATTAAAAGAAAATGGAATAGTGACAGTATTTATTTGTATCATTAATATCAACTTATTATTAGGATCTATCTTGGGATTT
Source organism: Zapus hudsonius (assembly GCA_004024765.1). Classification (NCBI taxonomy): domain Eukaryota; kingdom Metazoa; phylum Chordata; class Mammalia; order Rodentia; family Dipodidae; genus Zapus; species Zapus hudsonius. The sequence goes on along the minus strand of PVHP010003031.1, from coordinate 1,654 downwards.
GTGATGCTAACTGAAAGGACGCTTTCTGCTAGAAGATGGATTTTAATAAAAAGAAGTTGCACACCATTAGTAATAATTGCATTTATTTATAAACACCATAAGAAACCGTATTTCATAATTTTCAAAAGCTCCAGACTGTAAGAGAAACAGCAGAAAGAAATTGAATTATCTATAAAACCCCAGATCGGGCAGTGGTGGTCGGTTACTGCACAATAGGGGAAAGAATGCTGTACTTGAAATGGACAGAAAAGTGGGCTGGAGAGATGGCTCAGCGGTGAACTGTGCTTTCTGCACAAGCATGAGGGTCCATTGGTGACTGACAAAGACAAATCCCACATAAACAGCTGGGCATGGTCACATTTGCCTGTGACTTCATTGCTACCTGAGAATCATCAGAGCTCCAAAAGTTTTGGAATCAGTAAAGAGACTCCTGCTCAAACACCAGGTGGAGGAAAATTTGAGCAGGACCGGATTCTGCTCAGACCACCATAGGCAAGTGCCATCTCCAGTGATTGACAGTGTGTGGCACTACATCACAGCATGCCATACACATGCACACACACACACACACACACACGAGAAAAATACTATATTTTATATCTAGTCCACTGATTTTATGTTTTTGAGCTCTTTATATTTGAATTTTGTCATCCAAGTTCCAAATCTTCAGGTGATAATCTTTGATTTAATGATGATGCCTGGCTGCAGGAAGCCTACCTTTGTAAACTATGGTGGTGCCTCAGAGACTTCATTGCAACTACAATGAAGGGAAGAAAAATAGAGCGAACATGATGGAACCCAGAAACCTTCTACTGCATCCAGTCTGAAATTTCAGTTTCAAAAGCGATGAAATCAGCAAAGGTAAGGAGAGGATAAATGAAATTAAATCAGCTACACAGAAATTTTCATTTCCCTGAATTATCAACCCATGAGAAGGGGGATGTTATACTAAATTTCTCTTATTATTTTTTTCAAACTTTCATCATCAACATGAAAATTTTCAAGAAAAAGATCTTGAAAATCTCTAACTATATAGTAACCCTGAAATTCCAGCTCAAAACTCATATCTGACACATGGTAGCTTCTAGGACTGAGGGGATGGCTCAGGGGGTAGGAGCACTAGCCACACAAGCAAGAGGTCCTAAGAAGGCCTGAGTTTGATCTCTGCCACTGTAATAAAAGTAGGAGCTAGCTAGCTATGTACACCTATAAACCCAATATTTGAGGGAGTGGAGATGGGAGAATGGTTGGGACTTACTTGTCAGCACGCCTGACTGAGAAGAAATTGGTAAATCCTGGTGATGTGAGAGACTCCATCTCTGTGAAATAGCATGAATGAGTGACAGAGGAGTGTTGGACACTAACTATTGGCTCTGCTACCGAGGGCACGGAGGCCTAAGAGTTAACGGTGTGTGAGGTGAAACCCCCATAACTCAGTAGGCATTTCCCAGCTCCATCTACCCTAACTCCCACCCCCATGGGCTGGCCACCCAGCATTCCCATCTCAGCCGGACTGGCATTGGGTATCAGCAAAACTTCCTTGTACCCATCCCCATGGACCTGACCGTGGCTAGCATCAGTATTTCCCGCCACTCAGGACCCCCAAATGAGGTGTTCTCAGGTTGTCCCCACCCACCTTTCCCACCCACCTATC
>PVHP010003030.1:0-82561 GCA_004024765.1 Zapus hudsonius | reverse complement strand
GCTCACTCCGGCACAGCCAGCCCTGAGGACTCACTGCTTCCTGCGAGCTCTTTTCCACACGGTCAGCTTCCAGTCGTGCAGATCCTGTACTCGGAGGTGCCTGGAATTCGGCTCGTGGCCGCAGCTAATGCCTGCGAGCTGGTTCCCTGCTGCAGAACCGGGTCCTAATTTCCCCGAGGTTTATGGCGTGTCTGCTAGTCAGCCATCTTCCCCGGAAGTCTCTACATGTGTATTTTGAGGGGTTAATATGTGTGTTTGTGCACATCGAGGCCAGAGGTCATTGTCTCCAAATTGCTATTATTTTCTTTTTTATTTTTTCCAGGTAGGGTCTTGATCTAGCCTGGGCTGACCTTGGAATTTACTAGGTCATCTCCAGGTGGATTCAAACTCATGGCAGTCCTTCCTCTGCCTCCCAAGAGCTGCCACCACACCCAGCCCAAATTATTTTTTGAGACAGGATCAAGCACTGAACCTAGAGCTCCCCAATTTAGCTAGACTAGCCAGCAGCAAGGTGTCAGGCTCCTTCTGTCTCCATTTCCCCATCTCTGGGATTACAGGAGGATATTACCATACCTGGTTTTTACTAGAAATCTGAGCTTGGGTCCCCATGCTTGTGCCATCCACTCATCCATCTCTCCAACCCAAAAATTTAGCTTTCAACAGCAGATACCTGGAGTGTCCATCACCTCTCTCCCCATCCTAGAAAAAAGGGAGTTTTTTGTGTGGTTAGCTTATACATGAAGTATTGCTAAGCTTGAGACATAAGATGGTCATAAAACTCACCTCCACAGTTCCTTTGAAGAAGCTACGTATGAACCAAGCCTGTCTCTGTATCTCTATGAGTTCTTGGCGTGCGTTAAGATAAAAAATAACTAACATATAATGAGCATTTAGTGCATATAGGCATTGTTCAAAGCACTGACAGATATTAGCTCAAATATTGATGATAATTTTTCTAAGCCTTGAATGAAAGAAATCAGAACCAGTGAGACTGTGGAACGATGAAAACAGTATGAATCAGTTAGATACTGAAACCATAAAATAATGTTCTCATATTTCAATTGCCATTAGAGTGATTATTAGATTCACATAGTAAACGCATGTGTAGTTTCTTTAAACCTCTCCCAAACTACATCTGCCTCCTAGGGATCAGGGGTAAATTACACTTCCTTTGTCCATAGGTATGCTGCAAAGATCCTTCCAAAGTATCACCTGTATTCCTACAGTGTCACGGTCTCATAGATTCAGCCAGTAGTGGGGGTTCTCGTGTGCCTCAATGCTTCTCCATCCCCCTCAGCACTCCAGAAGGGCCCAGGACACCCCTAAAGCATTCCCAGGTGCCCAGATTAGCTCACATTCCTCCTCCTTCCTCCTCCCAGAGGTTTATCGTTCTGTCTGCCAATCATGGCTTCCCCGGCTCAGTTCTCTACCCCCTTTTTTTATTATTTTTTAAAAAATGCATTTATTAACTTTTAGAATATTTTACTCTTTATTGATTATTTTAATACATTAATCATATCCCCTTCTCTGTATTCATTTCTGGCCCCCTCTCCTCCAGCCCTCATTCCCTGAGGACCCTCCTGTGTCAAGGTAGTCCTTCTCTGATTTGTTGTCCCATTGCTTTTGTCCGCCTCTGTCCTCCACTTTAAAAAATCAAATGTTGATGGGCCCAGACCATGCTGATCTTGTGGAGGTATCAGTAACCACTGTAGGGTCACTAATATATCAATCAGTTCATGTCAGGAGAACAGTGAACCAAAGTGTACCTACGTACGCTGTGGCTCTTACGTTCTTGCTGCCCCCTCTTCCATGGTGTGCCCTGAGCCTTGGATGGTGTGACAGAAACTTCCTTTCATGATGAGCTCTCAACGGCCTCTTGTTTTCTGCTTTGATGAGTATTGAGCCTCGTCAGGGCCTCCCACCATCTCCATAGAGATGGTTCTCTAACTGGCAGCGAGCAGCACTCATATTCTGTCCATGACCAGGTCTGCAATGCTCGCAGAATTGGTGGGTGTGGCCAAGATGGCTCATAGGTGCTAAGCACTGGGATTTCTCTTGTCATTTCCATGACTCTTGGGTCTCCCCACCCTACACCATCTTAAGTCTTATCCATCCTATGTTGCCATAATGACACAGACTATGTCACACTTGGCACCTCTTATCCATTATTTAATCCTCTATAATCTAAATATCATTAATAGTATCCCGTTGTGCCAGGCATGGTGATACACTCCCAAAAATCCCAGCACTCAGGAAGGAGAAGCGGGAGAATTGTGAATTCAAGGCCAGCCTGAGTTATGAGTGTCTGTCTGTAAATAAAAATAAATATTATCTCTTCAGACACATGGATTAGAGAGACTGACTTAGGCTGGGTAGTAAAGCCAGGCATCACTTTCAGTTATGCTGAGACATCCTGAAATTAAGAGATTTTCCTACACAAATAGGTTCTTCCAAACTTCTTGTATGTTCTCTAGTTTCTTTTTTTTTTTTAATATGAGGTGAAGTCCATATGGTTGCCTAAACTCTTTGAGGTCCAACGCTGATGAAGTAAGACTGGATTGGCAAAAGTGGTATGAAATGCGACTAAAAGGTTTAGTCTTTAAATACAAAATAATCCCAAACATCCTCAAAAGAGCTGTGAACTACCAGATGTTGTCAGAAAAGCAACATCAGAGAGAAATGCTGATGGCTGTTTGGAGATGCTGACAAGAAACCCTGGGAGCTGGAATGCTGACAAAGCAGACAGCTCCCAGAGATCTCAGTCTCAAGATCTGACTTGCCCTGCAAAATACTATCTATCCAAACATCTAACTTCCAGGGAATTTATCATCTGGAGAAGTGGGAAAGATGAAGAGGCTATTTCCTTCTACCACTGCCACACTCCAACGCATGTCCCTTCATTACCCCTAGAGGTCCACATCAGCTGAAGCAAAGCTTTGAAGATGTCAATGCATGTGAGTGAGTGTGAGCATGTGTGTGTTTCATGTGTGCAGGAGTGTGCGGAGAGCAGAGGACAACCTCGGATATCATTCAAGAATTCCAGGCTCCTCCTTTGGGGTTACAGACATATTCCACAGGACATGACATTTTTAAGTGGGTTCTGTGGATCAAACTAGGTCATCATGCTTGCGAGGCAAGGATTTTACCAATTATCACCCAGCCCCTCATTAAGCAAACTCTAGTACAATTCTCCATCCTCTTTCCAGAAGCTCTGATCCCAGTGGAAAGAAGATGGAAGAAGGCCTGGACAGGTCTCAGTATCCATGCACTGGTACCATCAAGGAATCATATCAGGCACGTGATGGGAGTCACACACCCTCCTCCTCCCTTACACCCAGGAAGGTGGGCCTCAGCCGGAGCCTGCCACTCAGGACCATGCCTCTGAAAAAGCCTACCAGACACCTTCACAAGCAGTTCCCTGGCGCTGTTTGCATGGTAATGGTTTCCATCAGCATGGCCCTTACTGCTCCTTCACAATGACTCCATTGGAACCTGTGAACACACCAGCAGCTAAAAGCTTTGAGCTCCTCGCTGCAGTCCTGCTCAGTGGGGCATGTGAGTCTCTTTGTTGCTCTGATTCTGGGAAGGAGGCCGCTGGAGTGTGGCCGACCCCATCCATCCTTCAACAGCCTGTTCTCCTGCCTTTCAGGGGTCAGGGACAACACTGCAGCTGCCAGATCCGCGTCAGGGACAGGCTGAAGGGTCTTTTCCATGGAAAGGGGAGGTTAATAAACAGTGGAGTCACAGACTTCTTATTCTCTTTCCTCTCCTTGCTCTCTCGCCTGTGCCAAGGACCGCCCTGGATTTTATAACACCTTCTGTCACCAAACAATTAGGCCTGCTGCCATGGCCGCCCAACACCCTGAGTCCTAGAGAATGCTAGCATAATTCAGCTTGGGGCCAGCACAGGAAGCAGGCATGACATCTTACAGGGGGGGAGTTTGGGCATGAAACCACTCATAAATTTGCTTAAATACTTCCAAAACAATTAATTATCAGTATTTCCTCAAGCTAGAACATTTCTACACAATACCACAACAGGCAAGAATCTACTTACTTTAAAGAATTGCTATGATGTTGTATGAAACCAAACCCCTCAGAAATACAAATATGTTAATAACAATATGTAAAATATTTATATACTGTACATACAGGTTTGTAAAAAAGTAACTACAAATATTTTAAAATATGTTGTAGTCAGCTTTCTCTGTTGCTGTGCAGAAAGAACCCAAGCAAAAGCAGCTTGTGGAGGAATGGGTTTATTTGGCTTACGGACTCGAGGGGAGCATCCATTCTGGCAGGGAAAACGATGGCATGAGCAGAGGGGTGGACATCACCTCCACCACAGCACTCAAACAGCGACAGGAAGGTGTGTCAAACACTGGCAAGGGAAAGCTGGCTTATAACCCCCATAATGAGCCCACCCCCAACAACACAGCTTCAGGAAGGTTGTAAAACCCAAACTGCCATCAGCTAAGGATCGATTACTCAGAACACATTCATTTGTTTGTGGGGGACACCTGGATCAAACCATGACAATATGTATTTATGTATAGTTATATAATTTGTATCTTGAATTTTATGCTATATTCATATGTTTGTATATGAGTTTATACATAAAATATTTGCATAAAATGTTTTATATATCTAGATATTTATGGGAAATAGATAAATATTATTTTAATTAGCAAAAAGGATTTCAACTAATTCATTTATATAAAAATATTATATAGATATAAAGATGCTTCCTAAAATAAAAATGCACATATATGAGTACCCTAAATAAGACCTGTAAAATCATAACCTGAAATGTCTTCCATTCCTTGTTTTCTTTTTGTGATTATGCTGTGAACAAAGAAGAAAGTGACAAGGACAGAATTTGTACAGTTGGGGCTGCAGAGATGGCTCAGCAGTTAATGGCACTTGCTTGCAGAATTACCACAACTAACAAAAAGTCTGGTTCTGCTATTAGTTCAAGCAACAATAGCAACAGTTTGAAAACCTGGAAGTGCCCTCCCAGTTTCAGTGGATCTCTCATTTCCAAGAGAAAGAGGAAAGAATAATGAACAAAAGCTTCATTCCTGAGAACTGACTAAAATATCAATTTACACTTGTGGTTTCATAGTTTAACATCTGAGGCAAAGACTAAAACTGAAGAGAAAAAAATTGTAAATAGGACTTAGGTATAGAGCTAGATTGAGTACCTGCCTGTTTGCACAAGGCCCTAGGTTCGAATGACCAGTACTTAAAAAAAAAGTTTCATATATATGTATTACACACCTGTATTTCCAGTACCCAGGAGGCTGAGGCTGGAGGATTGCAAATTCAAAACCAACATGGGTTACATAGCAAGTTACAGGCCAGCCTGTAAATAATAAATAAATAAATTTTAGATAAATCCAAAACCAGTGCTAATACACAGCCACAGCCTCAACCCAGGGAGCCCATATGTTTCAACAATGTGTATGAGCAGATCCAACTCAGAAGGAACCCTCAGCCTCAATGCCAAGTTCTTTTTCAAGTATCCTATTCATCTTAGTCTCTGTATTCACTCACTTCCACTCAGGTCAATCCAAGATAATATTTGAGGCAGAATTCATTTCCACATTACGGAAATCCCTGGGTGAACAAGGGTAGCACCCAGTTACAAGCTGCTGCCTCAGGACTTTCCACGTGAAGCTAGGCCATGACACCCAACCAGGCCCCTCCCAACTGGATCATGACTGTCCTTCCTCCTACATTCCCCAGATGCAGAGGAAAATAAATATATGAACATTTTACTATCTGGCACTGTGTCTAACATTTAAAACCAGTCCGTCAAACATTCAAAATAAACAATGGTATGGTTTATGTATACAACTTGCATTGTTTATGGCAATTCTGAAGGAGGAGAAGCATTTCAAAGCAGCGTCTGACATATCGAGTTACTGCACATTAAAAATATCAACTGCCTCAGTAAATTCTATTCCCCTCAGGAACTGCCACAATTACATTCTACAAACACTGAAACACACAGAACCATAACACTGCTGCCCAATAGAAAGATGCTATCTGTCAGCCAAAGGGTTGGAGACTGAAGGGGCTGGCCAGTATATTTCCTTTTCATCTAAACATGTTGCAAAATACCTTAGCAGCTCCACTGGGGTGGGTTGAACATCATGAAAACATTTTTTAATTTTATTACGTGTTGACTGTTAATACCATACCCTTTTTAATATGAAATCTTATTTCATCACATATCTACTACTGATATTCCCAGAGGATTGTTCACAAAGCAGTCGTGTAGAAATTAATTATTCATTACTAGCCATATGGATTACAAAATACCAATCCATGCTCACTTTAGAAAGGAATAAAAAGTATTTGTGGATAAATCAGATTAAAGCATGCTCACTCATTCGCATATTTTTCACACAGTCATTCATTTTCTCTACCTTTCCATAGTTACTTTCTATTTTCTTAATATGATTTCTCAGGGGAAAAAAAGAGTTTATGGCTAGGTGAATCAATCTTTACTCAAGTTTTTTGCTTGTTTTTGTTGTTTTTTTTTTCTATTAACTTTTTTATCGACAATATACTAGGACCATAATACCTGCTCCACCCTCCTTTTTCTCTCTCCCAAATCTCTTCCACTGAATCCCTTCTTTCCAATCAGTCTCTCTTCTATCTGTATGCCCTCATAGTATGCAAGTCTTGTGTAGGTACTGCACAAGTAGTACTATCAGCTACTGTAAGGTCATGAACACTCTTACATTCTTCCCACCACCTCTTCGGACATGATCCCTGAGCCACGGTGTGACAGAGATGTATCTCTTAGTTCTGAACACTTCACTGTCACTTCTCAGCCTTTCGATGAGTTTTTTTTTTACTTGTGTTTTTGTTTAAATCAAATATAATCAAAATCTACGTTGAACATGTCTTCATAATAAAGCAAATGCAAACAAGCATATTAAAATGTGAACAAGCATAATAAGACAAGGTGTCTCCATTGGCAGGAAACTAGTTTTTTATTGCGTGGATATTCATGACGTGTGTATGGACATGCACATACCAGAGCAGCACATGTGTGGAGGTCTGAGGATGACCTTATGGTGTTTGTCCTCTCCTTCTACCTTGTTTGAGACAGGGTCTACCTTGTTTTTCCGCTGCACGTGCACCAGTATAGCTGGTCCATGAGCTCCTGGCTCTAGCTCCCATTGTCGTAGGCTCATGGAATTACATGAATGTGGGTGCTACGTGGGTGCTGGGAAAGCAAACACTAGCAAGCAGGCTTTCTGGCAAGTGCCTTTCACCACTGAGCAATCTCCCCAGCCCAGAAAGTTATAGGTTTAGCTGTAGAGAATAGCAAGATATACAGTGATACTGATTAATAGTCTAGGTGGGAAAATTAGAACACAATTTCCCAAATACTCTTACAGTTCTTAAATTTTTCATTATGTGTATGAATTAATTCTTCAAAAATTAAAATATATGTTGACTTGATTTTTTTGGCTTTTTTGAAATTTTAAAACAACAATGATAGCTAGAACCCACATAACCAACGGAAGAATAAGGTGATGGTTGTCATCTCCCTCATATATGGATTTCATATTTACTTAAGAGTGATTTTATGAGCTAGGGAGATAGTTCATTTGGTAAAGTGCTAGCTGTGCAAGCATGAGGAACTGAATTTGAATGCCAAGAACCCACGTAAAAAGTTGGGTGTGGTGCTGCGACCCTATACTCCTAGTACCAGCCAGGCGCACAGAAAGATCTGGAGACCTTGCTGGCTAGATAGTATAGCCAAATCGGTGAGCTCCAGGTTCAACAAGACACCCTGCTTTAAAAACAAAGTGGAGAGAGAATGAAGATACCCAAAATCGAACTCTGGCCTCCACATGCACACATACACGTGTGCATGCACACCCACACATATACGTGTGCCCATGCACATACAAACACACATGCACACACCAAAAAAGACTTTCAAATGTAGAAATTATTTGTTTCATAAATAGTAAAGATATCAGTTTTCTAAAGAAAAAACACGATTAAATACTCCAAAGGCACAGGCAAACAAGCAAATGAAACAGATAACGTGCTGCTATGCTGGGTTTAAAATCTGGCTCTTTATTAAATAAACATCAGTATATCTTCAGTGCTGTGTGGATTGAAATGAATATCTAAGAAATTTAAATTATTGAGTGCACAGTCAGTGGGAAACAAACAAGAATTTCAAAATTATGAGACTTTGATGTAGAGCTATTATGTTTTCAGGACATCAATGCAATGACACACACAAAAAAAAAAATCCTCAGAGAATCAAGATTTCAAACTTGATTCAGACTTAAAGCATTAGAGGAATATATAAGTACTGAAAAAAATAAGCCTAAGTAAAAAAATTGAGCATATTAAGATACTTGTTACACTTTAATTTTATAGTAAGAAACCATGTAAATAACTAAATGTACAGTAATAAAGGAATGTTACATAATTGTAGAGCACACCTTCAATCAGTGTCATGAATTTTCATCATAAAAAGTATATATTATTATTATTATTATTATTCTGATCTATGCTACATAATGAGCCAGAAAATAAAATCATATGTGCCATCATGTATGTGTGTGTGTGCCAAATTGTGGGAGTTAACTGCAGTAACCTTACAAGCAAAGAGAGAAAACCTTTCTAATGTTTAATCTCTCTCTCTCTCTCTCTCTCTCTCTCTCTCTCACACACACACACACACACACACATGCACACACACACACCTGTGCCACCCCACCAGATAAGCTACACCTGTTTGGAATGAATATTAAATTTATCTTTGCCATGTGAAAACACCTCTCAGAGCACTGCCTCTTTTCTCCAGCTTGGGGAAATTCCCAAAAATGCCGATATCTCTCCCAGCATTCAAATTCTTTTGTGGATCCCAGGTCTGGCTTCCATCTTCCCTTCCTGGGGGAAGCATAATTCAAACTTAATCCTCTACACTGAGCCTAAAATCCTGAAATATGAGGATCTCTAGGTCTCTTCAGCTAGTTAGCACAGACGTAATGTTAGGATGAGATAGAAAGTTTGGAAAGGGAATAAGTTTAGTTGAGGAAAATAAAATTCATTTTTCATTCATCCAGCAAAGAGGAACTTGGGGTACAGTGTTTTCCAGACAGAGAAAGAGAACAGCAAGTAGAGGCAAGCAGGACGCTCTTCTCCTCAGGGATAGCCTTGGTGAGCTCATTATTGGACATGCTGAATCTGAATCCTTCTCGGGATGACCAGAAGACAGGAATATGGTTCTCCAAGAAGTTCGGGCAAGACTCCCCAGGATCTATCAGGTTAAGTGACTGACCATTTCATGGAGAACCCAGTGAGTCTTGGAAGAATGGGCCATAACCAGGAAGCTGATGCCCCAAGTTTTGGAGCCCTTAGTGGTGGAAGTTTCTAGTGGTGCATGATGAGATCTACATTATACTCACACTAGACCTATAAGATTGAGTGAGATTAGCATCAGAGACCTCCAGAAAAGCCTGGATCATTAAGTTGGATGAATGGAAAAACAGCATTTTAATTAGCCAAAGCTTTTCAAGCATATGAAGAATTTACCAATACAAGAGAGCATGGAGTACATTTTAATAATGTTCCCACAGATAATTATTCTGAATCATAAGGGGAGTTGAAAGGAGGCTGACATGCCTTAAGAGACCTGAGGGGCAGAAATTTTCCAGACTATAAACATCAAAATGGAGATGAGCTCAAAGAAAAGGGAAAAAAACTCTTAAGTGCTGAGTATATGACTCATAAAAACATATGCAAGCAGAAAAATCAGGAAAATGCTTTAAAAGCACTTCAAAGACCCCTGGAAACCTTGGAAAGAAAAAGCAAGTGAAGAGAAGACACAAGCAAGCAAATAACAATGTCTACTGTGACTCAAAGAAAGATGTTAAGAACTTATATTAAAGTGATAGATTCCATCAAAACGTGAATATTTTGCGGTGACCTAACACTCCCTTCTCTCACTCATGTTGTGACTATAAATGCAGACTTGGAGATGGTAATAAAACATGATCAAATTTAAATTTCCCTTTTGGGACATAACATTGGATAACACTGCTTCATCTACACACACACAAAAAAATGCAATGATGGACAAAAATTAAAGAACTCCAAATTCTCTTTGACGCCATGGTGTTCAGAGTAGCTCAATGGGGGGGGTGTAGGGCAAAGGTTGCTTTTCAGCAAATCTGACATTTTTAATAGTATTTCAACATCTCTCCACTGACATCAGTTTTTAAAATTATAAAACTCTACAGTCTGTCAGAGCATTTAGTAATTATGTAATTTATGTGTTTAAAAGGTGGGAGTGGAGTTTAGTGGTTTCATTTCAAAATCTTTTAAGAGCTACAATTGGTTGGATCTGGTGAAGGTTTCCATACTTTTACAAGAATAAAATGCTGTTTAAGTCCTACATACAAAATGGATTTTTATTAAACATGACTAATGCTTAGTGAAAAGTTCAAAGGCTGGGAATTTTGAAAGCAACAGTTCAACTCATTTGTTACTGGAAAAGTCATTTTCAGAGTTAACCTTCAGGGCTATCCAGCAGCTGGGAAAAGCGGCTTATTTTATTATGTAGTTAATAAGTGTCATATACTCTCCTTAAAAGAGTCAAAATGTTCCCTAAATACTGCAAATGACTGTCAGAGTAGAAAAGATATACAATTGCTGACAACACAGTTCAGATAATATTAAAAGCACCTCTCTGCCAATGCAATGTATGGTCCTTGACTGGGTCATAGATCCAAATAAAAAATAAATAAAAGGTCTTAAAACATATCCTTGTTATAATTGAAGAAGTTTAAGTACAAAATTTCTATTAAATTAATATTGTTTAGTTGAGGATAAATTTCTTGGATATAATCATGTTTTCAGATTTAGGGAAGAGAATGTTCTCCTTGCCCCTTAAAGAGTCATGGTGGAATATTCAAAAGTAAAATGTCTTCATAAGGACTGGAAATATAGGCCAGTTGGAAAAGTGCTTCGCTTAAAAGCAGGAAGGTCTGAATTCAACTCCCAGAACCTGTGTGGAGAAAACAGTGTGGGGAACTCACTTATAATCCCAGCACTAGGGATGGAAAGAGGAGGATCCCTAGGCTCATGGGTCACCTGGTCTAGCCTAATTGATGCACTCCAGATCAATGAGAGACCTTGTCTCAAAGTAATTAGCATTCCTTAGGATGACACCAAAGACTCCTTTAGCCAATGAGAGAGAGAGAGAAAGAGAGAGAGAGATCTGTGTATATACATAATATAGATAAATAAAATAAATGCCAGGATGTGTGCAATTTATATTAAAATGTCATTTATGAGTTGTGAATCTATGTGTATCCATGAAGATAAAATAAATGTCTTAAAACATTAAAACTGGTAAAATCTAGATTCAGGGTATACAAGTGTCCACTGAAGTATTATTTCAGCATTCTGTAGGTTTTTAATCTTCATATTTGAAGATTTAGAGTTGGAAGAGGGGACAAGCAAGATATCTCAATGGGATCTTGTTAGAAAATACAAAGCTCTACAGAGATTCTAAGCACAGCCAGGCAGGAAAACATCACTACAAGCATAAATTTATTTAATATTTGAATGCATGTGATACAGAGCATTAGTTGTTATAAGAGAAATTTAACATGGTTTCAGGATTTCCAGAAGATATAATTTGACTTCAGCATTACTAGTAAAAATAAAGATCATTTAAATAAAAAGAACACCTGCATAAATTTCCACAATAAAGAAAATGTGTTTTCTGACCACACAAGGATAAGCTGCACAGATATAGCAATGTTCATTCCCAGCTTTATGACCCTCCATGCATTCTGGCATTTTCTCGGACTCATAGATCTATAGATAGCTCCATCGATGTCATGCTTTATTTCAAGAAACGGCAGTGATGGGCTGAGAGAGATGGCTTAGGTTAAGTTAAGGCATTTGCCGGCAAAGCAGAAGGACCCAAGTTCGATTCCCCAGTACCCACAAAAAAACCATATGCACAAGGGGGCACATGTGTCTGGAGTTCGTTTATAGTGGCTGGAATCCCTAGCACACCCATTCTTTCTCTCTCTCTCTCTCTTCTCTCTCTGTCTCTCTCTCTCAAATAAATAAAATATTTTTAACTCCCGAGAAATGATAGTGATATTAAAGAGAGTCTTGCCAGGCATGCTGGCTCACACCTTTAATCCCAACACTTGGGAGGAGGCTGAGGTAAGAGGATCACCACAAGTTCGAGACTAGCCTTGCCTACATAGTGAGTTCCAGAGCAGCTTGGGCTACATTGGAAACCTGACCCCACCCTAAATAAAGGAGGTCTTGATTTTATGAGGGAAAGAAGCTTATTTCTATTTCTAAGACTTCTCAGAAATTATAATTATTTACATAGGTTACAAGTTTGTCATCTCCCCATGCCAGCTTTCCTTTGGGAGTTAGATCACACCTTCTTTCTTACAAGTATCTCTGATAGTCCTCAGGTGACTGAGATGTCTCTCCATGTTCCCTTATTTTCCCATGGCATTACCATCTTTAATTTTTTTTCCAAACTGACTTGAAATACCAGAATGTGTGAGACAGCTGTTGTATACTCAACACTCATAGCTGCCATGTACCAGTAGCTCAAGTCAGAAAACTCAAGCTCTTGTGGTTCCAGAATCTTCTTCCCTGACATGTAAGATGATGGCAAGTTCATTTTTATTCTTTTGTCTCTATTTCCACTATCACCTTCATTCAGACACTGCTACCCTCATTCATGCTATGTATTATGGCCTTCCTATAAGTGGCTTGCCCCTTCTGACTCACTATAATCTGTTTTCTACCCCAGAACCAAAATGATCTTTAAAAGCATGAACCAAAGCATGTCAATCACCTACCTAAAAGCTTCCATTGGTGTTCATTTGGAATAAAATCTAGATTCTTTTTTTTTATTTTAAGATGGTGCTTTATTAATACTAATTCACAAGCCATATGGTATGTTTAATGTTTTATGTTTACAATGTGTACAACTGTTACCACAAATACAATTTTAGAATGTTTACCCCAAAAGAAACTGCACCCATTAGTAGCCAATCCCAATCATTCCTTTTTTTAAATTTTTTTTATTGTCCATAATGAGTTACATTATTTAGTGGGCCAACAATGAGTTGTTATCCCCAATTCCCCAATGCCCCCCCACCCCAACCCCAATCAGCTAGATATCCTCCTCCGTGTACCATCTGGATCAGTCCTTGTTCTGGCTACCTGCTATACACTCTGAATCTGTTTTTATCTAACCTCATCTCCTTCTAATCTCTTCCCACTCATTATAAAGATACAACTCTACAATTACAAAAAAAAAAAAAAAGCAAAAAGAGTAAAATGCTGGAATAAGATTTAAAGTTTTATTTATAAAAATGACCAATGACTTCAAAAAAGACAAGAATAAGCATATGGATGAAGTAAGGAAATCAATTCTGCAGAAGAATGTCAGCAACATAAATGATTGAAAATCAGCACCATGGGAGATGTGATAGTTTGAATAGATGTCCCCCAATAGAATTTATTATAATTGTGTTTATTATAATTGTGAATTGTCTTCAGCCTTCTGGCTGGAGGAAGTGTCACTTTGGCCTGGCCTCCTGGGGTCTTGCCCTGAGGTATTTCTAAATTGGATGCAAAATTCTAGGGGCACATATGCAAAACAGCATCCAGAACTCAAGCCTGGCAGTCCTGCTGTTTTGTGAATTACAGACTTATAGTGTGCTTGCTTGAGGTGCTGGTGGTGGGTTTTTCTCTCTCTGCTTGCTTCTGTGAAAGGGAGCCAGCCTTTTTCCTTAACTTCCCCTGGATTTATTAGTTCAATAAATACTTTTCTCCCCAAAATTGTGCCTGGTTTGGAGATTCATTCCAGCAGTGTGTTCCTGACTATGACAGATGATAAAGTCAGCAACATGAAGGAGAATGTCATAAACACAGATAAGATGGCCAGCAGGTAAATTGAGATCGTTTCAAAAGAAAAACAAAAAATAGAAATGTCAGGTCTGGAGAGATAGCTCAGCAGTTAAGGCACTTGTCTGCAAAGCCTAACGACCCAGGTTCAGTTCCCTAGTACCCACCTAAAGCCAGATACACAAAGTGGAATGTGCACCAGGAGTTCATTTGCAGTAGCTGGAGGTCGTGCATTTTCTCTGTCTGTCTGCATTTTCTCTCTCTCTCTCTCTCTCTCTCTCTCTCTCTCTCTCTCTCTCTCTCTCTCTCTCTCTCTTTCTCTCTCTCTCATCTCTCTCTCATCTCTCTCTGCTTGCAAATAAATAAAATTTTTAAAAATTGAAATGACAGAGTCAGCTATAAATAATATAATATAATAAATAATAAAAAGCATCACCAATAGACTATACTAGTCACTATTTGATAAGATCGCCTAAATGTGAGTTGTACATGTTTGTGTATATATTCATGTAATCATTTACAGCATTTGCTTTGTGACATGATTTGGAAACCTAGTTTTTCTGTGCAAGTAAAGCTGGAGTCATGTTGCTCAAAGGCATTCTTATAAACAGGACAGATAATTTTGTTATGGCTCAAAGAGTGTTTCATTACAGTTGCCTTTAAAAAATATATCTTCCATCGCTTCTCAGCCTTTTGGCTAAGATCAAGTGTGAAAAATATATCTTCCAAGTTACTATGGTCATAATGAAGGGCCAAGATTTCAGGAATGCCTTCATGAATTCTTACATGAATGAAAAGAGCTTCAGAATCCTTGAAGGGAATCTGTACATTTGATTTTTATACTAGTCTACTAAAATGTACATGCAGCTGACTATTAAGCTATGTATTTGATTAAGTTTATAAAGTGAGTAAAGCTATGTATTTGATTAATATTGTAAAATTAATATGTCAACTATTTGTCAAGAAACATGTCCTGAAATTCATTGTCATGCCAAACCTATTTTAAAAAAACAGTAGAGGTAAATAACAAGAATAATATTCATAAAAATAATGTTCTTGGTAGGATATAACTCCCTAAGGAAATGCATGCAACCACGCTCTTAAATTAGAAAACACAATGGATCCATGCTCTTGACCTGTGCCTAGATGCAACCTAAATTGAAAGGATCAGAAATTTAGATGGGAAGTACCAAGCATCTCTGTTTTTCAAGAGCATCAAAAAGG
This sequence comes from Zapus hudsonius, assembly GCA_004024765.1. Lineage (NCBI taxonomy): Eukaryota > Metazoa > Chordata > Mammalia > Rodentia > Dipodidae > Zapus > Zapus hudsonius. The sequence continues at coordinate 67,390 of PVHP010003030.1, read as the reverse complement.
CCAGGTGTGGTAGTGCACACCATCCTGAGACTACATAGTGAATTCCAGGTCAGCCTGGATGAGAGCAAGACCATACCTCAAAAAAAAATCACCTTAACATGTAGATAAGATTTAGTCCTGGATAAGAACAGACCCTCATAAGACTAAGTATTCAAAAATTCATTACATTACACTGCATTGCATCACATAGCATCACATTACAATAGAATTTATTTCCCTGGATAATAATTTGAATCAATGGCAGACTTTTTGGGTAGGCTTTTTTTTTATTTTAAAGAAGTCATATCCCCATCTGGTTATTCTCTTATGCCCCTTCTTCCCCACCATTCCTCCGAGGTCCTTTGTCCTCAATGGAGTATAGGTAGTCACTGTGGGGTCATGGTTGCAACAGCCAGTTCCTGCAGGGAGGAAAATACCTCACAGTACACCTTCCCTCCTAGTGCCTCTTACATTCTTTCTGCCACCTCTTCCACAATGTTTCCTGAGCCTTGGAAAGCATGTTAGAAGTCGACTTTACTGTTGAGATCTCAGCAGCCTCTTATTTCTGCTTTAATGAGGTGGGGATTTTTTTGGGGGGTAGGATCTCACTTTAGCCCAGGCTGACCTAGAACTCACTCTATAGTTACAGACTGGCCTCAAACTCACATCAATCCTTCTACCTCTGCCTCCTGAGTGCTGGGATTAAAGGCATGCGCTACCACGCCTGGTGCTTTGATGAGTTTTGAATCTCTCATATCCCTGGACAAGATTTTTGGCTAGCCATGAGAATAATATCAGCACTTAAGCTGCCTCTCCATCTCCTTCTGGACTGTTTCCTGGTCTCTGATGAGTGTGAGAAAGATGATTCTTCTTGTGTTAGGACTTAGTTTCTCTTCTTCTCATTATGATGGACTTGGAGTTGCCCCAATATTATCCACCATCTGTAAAAAGCAGGTTTTCTTACCAAGAGTAAGAGCAGAATTGACCAAAGGGTATTAATGTATAATCGGAAGACTTTTTTAATTAATTCTTTTTAAAAACTTATTTATTAATAATTAGATACATTGGATGAGAAAGTCTTGTAATGGTATCCCCATTTCCTTCTTCCTTGCCCCCAGCCTGCTGAGGGCCCTTCTCAGTGGGATTACTAGAACAGTCCATAGGATAGGGGGCTATAAATTTTATAGTTTTGTGTTTGTGTGTATGTGTGTATGTGTGTGTTGTTGTTGTTGTTAAGGGGGGCAATGTCTCTGGATATTCCCAACATGGCTCTTACAATCTTTCCACCAACTCTTCCACAAAGTTCCCTGAGTCATGGTGAGTGAAACTGGAAGACTTTTGATGGGCATAACCTCTCCCTTTAGCCAATGACGAGTTCTAGGGTCTATGAACTTCCAAGCCATAGGCTTTTGACTTGGTTCTCAGTAACAGGAACAAATTCCTTCCCACTGAGCAGATCTCATATCCAACCAGAAAGCAGTTGATTACCCCCAAAACATATGTGCCACTATTGCACTGGTGGGAATATCTTGCCTGGCTGGTTAATTTTGTAGCTTGCAAGATCCACTACTTATTCACACTTTTATCCCCCAGAAGATTGCATAGAACTTCCTAGCACTATGAGAGCTAACCAACAGGGAGCTGCCTTCCATCTCAGCTCCAGCTTGATTTCTGAATTTCCTGCAACCGTAGCCTATGGTGTCTTCAGGAATAGGGTCTTCCTGGTAGATTTTATAGAAATCTTAGTGAAGCTCATTACCACTATTTACTGGAAATACATAGTATTGTCCATAGAAACTTTATGTACATTTTCCCTAATCTACAAAGAAAATCTTAACTCTCAAATTATCTTTATGTCATAAGTAAAATGAACCATATAACCCTGTTTTCTATTTTGAGTTCATTTTATTCAGCTTAGAACCAAAATTTGGTTTGAACATTACACTTAACCAAATACCTTACCAATGATCCTATATCTTTACAAGTCTCCCAAGGTGATATAAATATTAAGTGTCTATATTCACCATAATGTGCAAAATGTTATCTTTGAAGGTGATATTTTAGAACATTATCTTTACTGTGCCAACAGTGTGCAAAGGTCTATGTCAGAGTGGGGGAGCATACTTCTGCTATCAACTTATTTTTGAAAAGTGAATCTATGTCTTTGTGATACCAATAACATATCATAGCGATATCTATGAAAGTGCCATACTTCTAAAACCCCATCTCGAGTATATGCAGATAGGAGATATTGGGCCAAAAGAAAATTCCATTTCAATTCATTCAGATGATCAATGAGTTGTATGTTTAAGTCTCTTGAGATTTTGGATCCTCCAAACAAACTAATGACACAAAAAGTCCAAGTTTTGTGCCACTGAGTTCATTGGCTCCAAAGAAGATCCTGTTCCCTTTGTACGTCTATTGACCTGTCTGCTTTTGATTCATCCAAGATTTATTGTATATGAGTGTGCTCTGTGTAGCAAGAGAAAAGTGATTGAGATGGCCTAGCTTTTGCGTGGTTCAGCAACAGAAAACAGTGAGATAGAACCTACCTCTAATGGAAAGGAAAAAGGATATCCACTTGCTCATTCTCTCTCTCTCTCTCTCTCTCTCTCTCTCTCTCTCTCTCTCTCTCTCTCTCTCTCTCTCCCCTCTCTTTCTTTCTGACTTTAGATTGGTTCTTTCAGTGTCTCTGATGGTTACTTTCATCTGTCACCTTGACTAGACAACAGAGAGCCCACTACATAGGTGAAACATTATTTTGAAACGTTATTGATGTCTGAGGTATTTCTGGGTAAATTTAACATTTGAATTAACAGACTAAATAAAACATATTCCCCTTCCTAATGTGAGTGGACCTCATCCAATTCAGTTAATAGAAGAGAAGGTTTTTTAAAAGGGTGAGAAAGAGGGAGTTTCCTCCTGACTTTCTTAAGCTAGGATATCAGTTGTTTCCTGCTTGGGAGTCAAACTTAAAAAGCTGCTCTTCCCAGGATTTTAGCTTTATTTAACAATCAGCAAATAAAGTCATTTTTACGTTATATTTAATGTAAGATTAATATAACCAAATTAGTATCTTTTGTTGTGTTGAGGGTAGAATATTTGAGAAGCAAGATTTTCAGACTAAAATTAGAGCTGGAGAAGTCAATCTGACAAAAGCCTATTTACTATATGAATCCAATCACATTTCATTCTGGAACATGTAAAACTATGGAGACAGTACAAAAGGGAAAAACATTGGTTTGGGGTATGAATTGGAGGCAGAAACAGGGGGTTTATTTTCATGGCAGTGAAGTCATTCTGTATAATCATTATAAATTTTAAAATCCATAGAATATGCAATGCAGAGTGAACCTTAATGCAAACTATGGACTTCAATTAATATTGAATCAGTGTTCATTTAGTGTAACAAGTACACCACTTAATAATGAATAGGCAGGTGTTGAGAAGTCGGCTACCTAGGACCTCTATAGTCGGCTCAGTTTCTCTGTGCATCTAAAACTGTTCAAAATAAATAGCCCACTGATTTTAAAAGTCAAAATAAATACCTATAGATTGCAGACTGTCTATTGGATCAGATATTTTAAGAATAAATAACAACATTTTGAGCTTAGTAGCTTATATGATCTGAATGTGACACCCATGTATAAAATTCATATGCTGAAGTTTAATCACCAATGTGATAGTATTAAGAGGTGGTATTGTGAGAGATAATTTAACCATGAGTGCTGAGTCCTTATAAATAGGATTAGTGTACTTATAAGGCAGTTTCCAGGGTGCTGTTTGTCCCTTCTACACTCTTTCTATGTGAAGGCATGGCAGGATTGGATCTAACTTTGAAGCACAAATCTCTTACCAGATAGCAAATCTGTGAGTATATTAATCTTGGGCTTCCAAGGCTACAGAATTATGAGCAATAAACTTCTGATATTTACAAATTTTCCAGCCTTAACTATTTTGTAAGAGCAGGTAGGATGGACTAAGACCATATGTAGCAGCAAATACTTGGGTAATGATTTAAATTTCTTTGTTTTGGTTTTCATCAGCTCTTTAATCGTTACCACACAAACAGGTCACTATAGGCCTTAAACTCTACCCCAATGGTTCTCCCAGCAGCTCACGGGGCTTTGTCCACACTGAGTGCCTGTTTCATAGTCAACAGCAAATGGATATGTGGTCTCGTGGTTTAGATCATAGATATCCCTTGTGGGCCCCTGTGTTGGAAACTTGGTGGCCAGCCTGTGGTGCAACTGGGAAATAGTAGAATCATTAGATGTGGCTGAAGACAAGACATCATAGGACTATCCTTGAAGAGTTTCTGAAGTACCATCCATCCCTTCTCTTTCTTTTCTCCTAGCCGACTCCTTGGCCACAGCCTCCTGCCATGATGTCCTTCACTTCTACTGGCTCACAGCCCTGTGCTGGAGAAACCATGCATAAAACCTCTGAAGCAACGAACCAAATTGAGTGTCCCTTTCTTAAAAGCTGATTGATTGTCTCAGGTATTTTGTCACCATGGCAGAAAACTCGTACAATCAACTGTAGTTAAATGGGCCAATGACTAACAATGAGGGCTCAGAGAACAGTGAACATGCCTTTGAACTATGCAGGTGGTATGGACATGTTGAAGTGGGACTTTAAAAACTTCCTAGAAATTAGAAGGTAGAATATTTTCTGCCTTTAACCTCACCCCAGCTAGGTTCCACTTCAGAGGACCAGTTACATTCTAGCTCTCCATTGTTGGAAAATTTTATATTAAAAAAATCTGAAGCAGATATCCAACAGACACCAGCAAGGGCCTGATCATAGACCTTCCCTAAAGATAAGGTTTGTAAATGTTCATTTGTTTCCCAAGAAGTTTATAATTGTAGTGTGATGTATATAATTTTATGTATCAACTTTACTAGGCTAAAGGATGCTCAGATAACCAGCAGAAACAATATTTGTAAGTGTGTCCATGAAGGTGTTTCCAGAAAACATGTACATACAATATTGCCTCACAAACATGGGTGGGTATCATCTAACATGTTGAGGGCTGACCAGAATATAATAGGCCAATTCACTCTGTGTTCTAGAGCTCAGACATCCTGTCCTGGCATTTACCTTATCAGATACTTTCTCATTGCTAGGGCAAAATACCCAACCAGAGACAGCTTACAGTTCCAGTAGAGTCCATTTCCCCATGATGGGGAAAACATGGCAGGAAAAGAAAGTCAGCATCATATTATCACATCAGCAGAGAGGACGTAGAAGTCACTAGAACAGCAAGTGTGGCTGACTATGGTGCCTCAAGGCCCACTCCCAGTGATACGTTTCCTCTCCCTCCTAAAGGTCTCACAACCTTCCCAAACAGCACCACCATGCTGAGGACTAACACATAAGTTCAAACACACAAATCTATAGGGGCATTACATTCAAAACAGTACAGGTGAATAAATGTCCTTGGTCCTCAGACCTTCATACTCTGCAACTTTTTTGCATGTGTAGTATGTGTGAGTGGTATATGCAAATATCATATATGTACAAATATGTGTGAGCAGTGCATGCACACACAGAGACCAGAAAACATCAGGTGTCCCCCACCCCCATCTCTCATGCATGTGTTTCCTTGAGAGTCTCAAATTCTAGAGCTTGCCATTTTCATGAGCCCCAGTGATTCTCAGGTCCCTCCCACAGACTAGCGTTCCAGACATTGTGGCCATGCCTAATCTGTTTATTTTGGTGCTGGAGAACTGAACTCAGACCCTCTCAGGCCTTCATGATTGCTCAGGAAGTACTATATGAACAGAGCCATCTCTCCAGGCCCCCAGACTTTGGGACTTAGCAGTGCCCCTATCCCAAGTTCTCACCCTTCCATCTCAAACTAAGTTTCATCTTCATCGTTTCTGCTTTTCCAAGTGCTAAGAGGCATACATTGGGACTTCTTAGCCTTCATAAGGATCTCAGCTGATTCCCATAAGAAGTTAAGAGAGAGAAACTTCTATTAATTCTTTTTTTCTTGAGACTCATGTCTATTACAGGGTTCATATTCAAATTTAAGGCATCTATTTTGATTTTGGATATCAAAATAGATATCTTTCTATTGTTACTTGATTTTGCTTTGTGATATCTAAACTGCATTGAACAGTTTGATGGGTCATAGGGCTTTTTTGTGTGTGTCTGGATCTGCTTTATTAAATACTTGTAATTTTTTTACCTTTTTATTTTTTTATTTTTTTTCCATAATGAGTTACATTGTTTAGTAGGCCAACAATGAGTTGTTATCCCCAATTCCTCATTGCCCCCCCCCATCCCCAATCAGCTGGATATCCTCCTCCGTGGGCCGTCTGGATCAGTCTTTGTGGTAGAGGACCATGGATAGCCCAGTCTTCAACCGGGTTCTCCTGACCCAAGTGTGTTGATACTGAAGGATGCCATGCCTCTGATAATCTCCCCCACCATGGCTCTCACAATCTTTCCGCCCCCTCTTCCGCTCAGTTCCCTGAGTCGTGGTGGGTGAGTATTGAGACTGCTTTAATGTTGTGAGCTTAGGGGTCTTTGTGTCGAGAATCGTTGGTTTCTGTCTCACTGGCTTATCCTGTGTTGATTGAATGGCTGTGGCTGTGGGTCCCTTGTTCATCCCGGCATTCTCTGCAGGGTTCCATATGGATCCTCCACGATATGACTGTGGTGGCTCATCTCTTGCCAGGATCTCAGCTTTCTGCCTGTGGTCAGTTGGTAGGGTTATTTGGGCCACAGCTCTCTTGCTGTATCCTGAAAAATACAAACACAATCTCCATCAGAGAGTGAGATCAGTATAGGTTAACAAATATACATCAATCTGGATTACCTAGCTTCTATTTTTAGTAGCCTCCCCGTCAGTCACTCGCCAAGAGTATGGGATCCGGCACCGGATCTCATGGGGCTTTTTTATGGTAACTAGACTGGGCTGTGAAATTTCTTCAGGACATGTAGTTTAATTAAGGGTCTGGGTGCTGTTCCAACCCACTTCAGTGCCTACTGGGAGCACCACGGCCACATAAGCAGTGCTGGCCAGCACTGGGAGAACAAACTCAGGAAGCCATGAGAGGATGGCTAGTGACTGAGTGCTGGTCTCTCCTCCACCCTGTGGAGCAGATGTAACCAGATAGACTCAGCTCAGGTTGTCCCCAGGGAGTTTAATCTGGGCATTTCTTCCTCATAAAACACAATTCTGTCCATTGCATCATCCTTAGAATTCTTGGCCCCCAATTCGCTAAACACCATCCCTATTCTGAAACCACCCCTACAAAACCTCACTGAGAGCCACAGGGTCAAAAGAACAGAAATCTCAAAAAAAAAAAATTTTTCCTGCTCTTGGTGTTTCCTTCAGGGTGAAGGGAGCCCTGATAAAGTAACATTCTTGGCCTCTTGCCAAATCTTGACTCCCTACTCTAAAGAGAGGCCCACAGACTTACTGTCTGAAAATCTTAAGAAAGGTCACATGGCAGGTTCAGCTCATTTCCCCTTCCCTTGCACTGAAGGAAGCTGCTTGCAGAAAGCAGCAGGAACTCAGCCCCAGCTCTCCAGCTGCGGGCAATAGTGGTGAGAGCTGGGCTCCTGCCTGGCAGGCCTGGGCCACACCTATTCCTCGAAAACCCTCCTTTCCTATCCACTGATCAACACAATCTTATTTCAGAACTGAGCTGTATGAAATATGAAGACATTCTCATCAGCTGGCTGTCAAACTGCATTTTTCATAGTTCATTCCATATAACAAAAGAAAAGAGAGGCATAAATTACTGAACCTCTTCAAAGCCAAACGACTACCACTCTCTTGCCCAAGAAAACCTTGGGTTTCCTACTTGATTTCTTTGCTCAGCATAAACATCTTTTTCTTAAATATTTCATTATTGAAATTGAACCCACAAGTGTGTGTGTGTGTGTGTGTGTGTGTGTGTGTGTGTGTGTGTGTGTTGAGACAAGGGTCTTATGTACTTGAAGCTGGCCTCAAACTCACTATGTAGTGGATGATAACCTTGAACTTCTGCTCTTCCTTCCTCCATTCCCAAAATGATATGATTGACAGGCATGTGTCACCATGTCCAGTTTAAAGCCCACATTTTAAAACTTTTTCTTGATAATTTCCATATACATGTCACTGTATTTTAATCACAATCCACCCGTTACTTTCTGTTGCGTCTCGGTTCCATCACCACCCGCTGAATCCCTTCTTTCCCATGGTTCCTCTTCTACTTCAGAGTCTTTTTTATTTTTATTTATTATTTATTTGGCCTCCTCCACCATCCATGATGGAATGTCAATGAGCCCAAGATGATGAAGGCTTGGGCAGGTTTTCTCACTGCCATTTACGTGCAAAATCTATGACGGCTGAGAAAAACCAAATGCCTAGGAATTCTTTGGGAAACACGATGACAGAAATATTATCTAGCAAAACTTTCATTCTCAACAGTCTTCTGTCAAATATTTAAATATTTTCCTAGCTTTCCTTCTCTCTGCAGAATTCCTGAATCAGGTCGACCTCTTTCTAAGGACTCTTCAATAAGATAAGTTTATCATAAAGGCTAATCTTTAGAAGCCACATACATTAAAAATCCATTCTAAAAAGAAGTTTATCTCTCATTCTTTTATTAGCAGTACTTTCGTTGCCAAACACTTTCCACAAAGATGTCCCAACCCAAGACTTCTGAGCTACTCAATTGTTCAACTATTTGGGGTTTTGAAGGAAAAAAAAAAAACAGACTGCATTTTTCAGCTACTTTTTCCTCATAATCGCTAAACACATATATTTTAAGAGAAACTTAATCTGGCTACTCTGGTTTGCTTCCATTTAAATCATTAAAATGTTATTTTTTAAGTCATTTGTTGTCCAGGAGACTTTTTTAAAATTAGTTTCTTTGCTTAAAAATCCAAATTGGCCATAAGATCATGAGCCCTGATGCCAAAAGTTTCAGATTTGGAACAAAAGTGCAAGCCCCAAGTTGGAAATCAGTTTTAAATGCGGGTTATGACATAACGGGACCCTGTGGACTCCTTCCTCGTCTCCCTGGGCCTTCTGTGGAAGCAAACACTACGGCCAAGGTTACCAGAAGGTCTTCAAAATAAATCTTGTCTTTAGTGGTCAGTGGGAGCTCCTGAAAATTCTAATTTCTGCCCTTAATTGTCTTTGTGCTAATCTCCTATGGTTTCTCCTCTACAGTACTTGAAAGAAAAAAAAATGCTTTCATCTAAATTTTAATTCCTAAAATAATGAGATGCACTGATTCATTTTTTAATGTTTACTCTTCCTTTAAAACTAAGCAAACTGGGGCTGGAGGGATGGCTCAGCGATTATTGGTGCTTGCTTGCAAAGCCTGTCTGTCCAGGTTTGATTCCCCAGTACCCACAAAGTGGTGCAAGCCTCTGGAGTTGATTTGCACCCATCTTCTCTTTCTAGTTCTCAAATAAGTAAATAAATATTTTCTTAACTAAGAAAATCACTTCAATTAAAGAATGGGTCCCGCTACATACCACTATTTAAGGTTATTTTACCTCCTTCTAACCCATAGGAAGACTATGCACCATGTACAGAGGCTTGCTCCTGGCTGCAGATGCCTGCACACTTCGTCCCTGACTCCTAAATTAGGAGAAAGCGAAGACTTCCAAACAGAAACTGAGGTAGGAAGCTGCCACAGAGCACTCAGGGAGGAAATCAAAAACCACTCCTGGACTGTATTCTGCTTTGTCTACTAAAGCTAAAAGGGAAATTAAAGTCTAATTTCACTTCAGTGTAGGTTGCTCAGTGTTCCTTTTTTTATTATTATTTTTAAACGTAAGACAGTCAGTACTGACTGTCATGACAGCTCCTGAGTTCAACAATGAAATCCATACACCCTTGGTTTTCCCAGCTGCATCAGCTAATAAATGTTTTTTTTTTCTCCATGGTGAAAGCACTTGCCTGCAAAGCCTAAGAGCCCTAGTTCAATCCCCAGTACCCATGTAAAGCCAGTTGCACAAGGTGGCATGCATTTAGAGTTCGTTTGTAGCAGGGCTGCTGGCCCTGGCATACCCATTCACCCATTCACATTCTCTCTCTCTCTCTCTCTCTCTCTCTCTCTCTCTCTCTCTCTCTCTCTCTCTCTCTCTCTCTCTCTCTCTCTCTCTCTCTCTCTCTCTCTCTCTCTCTCTCCCTCTCCCTCTCTCTCTCTCTCACGCGCTTTCACTCTCTCTCCCTCTGCCTCTCCCTCTCTCCCCCTCATCTCTATCTGCTTACAAGTAAACAAACAAAAATATTTTTTAAAGTTTACTTAAAATTTTATGTAATCCCTCCCACCGCCCTCCTTTGTCTCCCCTCCCCCACCACCCTGCACAGAAAGCCCACCTGGAGTGACCACTTTGTATCTGGAAGACAGAGTCCCCAAGCACTCCCCTCCATCCTTTGGCCCTTACATTCTTTCCACCACCTCATCTGCTATGGTCCCTGAACCATTAAAGAGCAATCAACTGTCACTTCCTCTCAGCACTTTGACAAGTTTTGAGCATCCCCAGTGGTCACCCCCTTCTGCAAAGAGAAAGTTTCTAACCAAGCCTGAGAGGAGCACTAACATATGGGTATAAATGTAAGTATTTACAGGGCATAATATATCCATGTAATATGCCAAGCACCAGTAGTAGCTTCTCCCCCAGTGCTTCTGACCTTCCCAGCCATAGGCTTTTGTCCAGGTTTTCAGTATCAGTCATGAAGTCCCTCCAATGCTGGTTACGCCCATCCATGACTTTTCTTCCCCAGCACTATGACCACTAGTCAGCAGGAAGAATGCTTGAAACTAAACTCAAGCTTGATTTCTCAGTGCCCTGCACTCAAACCATGTGGGGTCTTCAGAAACAGAGTCTTACCGTCTAATTCTGGTGGGCAACCAAGAACCTTGGCAATAGCCTGTAATGTTTGGGACTCATCAAAGGCCTTCCTGAACAATTTTCTGGGAGGTATCCAATCCTTGGCACTGAGTTGTTCTCTGTAAGAACCTATGGCTTCTATGCACAGCGTTATTAACCCCCACAGGGTACTTCTGCCCAAACTATATCCTTTTGTATTTATATTTTTAATTAACTAACAAAGAAGTAGGCTTCCATATAACTTATTCATAACATCCTTAGTTTTGATTAACCGGAGGCACCCTCCTCCATTTCCTGACCTTGACTCCACTCAGACCATTGGACACCCAGCATTCCTCCTCTGAATGTACATATCTACTCTCCCCTCCCCTTAAATCCTCCATGACTCATTTGTTTATTGCTGATATTTTGTGTTTTATAAATCACACATTTGTCTAACTTCTTCACAACAATCTTTAAATACATCCTGTGCTCTCTAAAGATTAAAGAAATGAAAGAAACTGTTTGCAAAAATATCTATGGGCTGGGGGTATAACTCAGAGGAAGACCATGTGCCTAGGATGGAGTTCAACCCCTGGTGATGCCAAAAATAATAATATAGGAAAAATGAACAATTTCTAAAACTATCGTGTATTTTCTTGAATCGGGGTCAATATACAATTGAGAAAGACAATTCAGGAATATGGAGATGGCTCAGTGGGTAGTGTTTTCTTTGCAAGCCTAACAACCCAAGTTGGAACTTCAGAACTTGCATAAAGCCAGATTCATAACACAAACATCTGTAATCCCAACACACATGTGAGAACATAGGAGGAGACAGGAGACTCCCAAAGCTCGACAGCCAGCCAGCCTGGCATATGCAGACTCTTCCTAAAAACAAGGTGGAAAGCAACAACCAGCACCTGAGGTGGTTTTCTTACCTCCAGGACACACAATGGCATACACATGCCCACATGCCCACATGCACACACACACAAACACAATTGAAAAAGAGAAAAATCAAAGAAATAACAGATTGAAGAGGAAGTTTCTAAGTCTGGACTAAAGATATAACTTGACAAAAGGATGTATTACCAGTTTTCAGAACTCTAGTTTTTGGTTTTTCTGAAGCAGGGTTTCACTCTGCCCTAGACAGTCCTAGAACTCACTCTGTAGCCCAGACTGGCCTTGAATTTATGGCAATCCTTCTCCACAGCCTCCTAAATGCTGGGATTACAGGTATGAGCCACCACTCCAAACCAGAGCTCGAGTTTTTAATGAAATAAGTTAGAAGTGTTAAGGATACATGTAAGTTTTTCTCATCTGTTAAAATTTAGTAGATCTTCCTGCTTCTATATTTAAAAAATGTGGTGTGAATATATCTCTGAGCATGTTTAAATGATTCTTACACACACCTGTCCAATTTTACCTAGGCAGCTTCCTGTGGGATCAAATCCATCACTTTGCAGTACCTTATTGGCCCATTAAATCAATGCTTTTAACTACCAACATCTAATCCACCCTTCCTCCAATGGCAATTTACATATCAATTATTCATCAAGGTTTGTTTAGAGTAAATCTTAACAGTCAGTGGTAGCACCAAATATAAAATACAAATCGACCTGACTAACGGAAAATCCTGCATCAGCTTTGCTTCCAAGGTTTCTAATCCACTACTCCTAAATTTTTAAGCAGTACAAAATTATTTTCATTTATTGCAAAGGCTTATGTTTCTAAATTAACCATGATTGTGTGTCATTACTCCTTCTATGATATAAATGATCCAATATAAATGAATCATATAAATGACATGAAATATAGGGAGAATCTTATTTTAAAAAATAGTAAAAACTGATTTTCCAGGGCCCCACAAGTACATATTAACTTATTTGCATAGTTCAGTGCTGACATTTGTAGAAAAGTAATACATTGTTCAATAAAATAAAACCAAAAGCCATTTCCTTTTTTGTATAAGCCACTGTAAATGTTGACAGGCTACATCAGTAAGTTTGCTTGGTGACTCTGCTCCAAGGTGGATGGTTTGGCAAATCCAAGCAAGAATTGTTGTATATTTTGGGGGGGAAAAAAAGAAAACCACAAAAAAAGACTTAAACTTCTTAGACATCATTCATGCAATAGCCAATAAATTTTTAGTGTTTATAGTTTAACATCATGGCTCATATTTTAAAATGTGTTATTTTAATCCAAGATTCTAGAAATTTTTAAATGCTGGGATTTTAGAGTGTGAATAAAATTGTAAATTCATAGAACATCTTCATAAACTGAGTAAAAGGAAATAAAATTACTGGTAGAAGATCCAGACAAATCCTAGGAAGTGTCATGTCTAAACAATGCTACTTACTACCAAGTATAATAATACTGCCCAAATACCTTGCTGAATGAATAAGACAGTTAACCCTTTTTCTGGGGAGAGACACATCATTCTGCCATGCTGGCTTGGGGTTGATTCAGCACAATGAAGCTGAGCGCATTCAGTCCAGTGAGACCACAGTTATGTCAAGGCAGATTATTATTATGAAAAAATGGACTATGTAATGATTTCAATGTTTTATGGATTCTTTATGAATCTTAGTGTTGATTTTTTTCCTTACTTACAAGAAAACAAAGAAATGATGATCTTTTTCTATTATGTTCTTCATTTCAAAACAAACAGGCTGTATACAGTCTTGAATATAGTGCTGATTGACCTTCCAGTCACAATAAAAGTGACATATTATAACAAGTTCAGACAAAATTTGTATTTCCAAGAAGTCTTAGAAGATAAATATATAAGATAATCACTTCTTTATAGATCTAGCAACAAGAAAGGATGGTTATAACAACACTAACTTGGCTCCCCTTGCTGTGGTCTCAGTTTTGGATAGAATTGAATTTATAATGTACAACAGAAGCAAAGTTGGACTGTACAATTGTATAAAGTTATGTGAGCAGTTGCTTTCCATATGGAAGTAACAGCTCGCTCAGTTGCATTTTGGCTAAGACTGAACCTACTATTCAGGGTAAACCAGTTTAGTTAAAATCTGCAAACCCTACAGAAAGTATCTGTAAGTCTCTCTGATAAAGCTTGACACTCTTTTTCTCTAGGAATAGTAAACAGCGGGATCCTCCTTAAAAATTAAAATTCAAAGATGAAAAGATAAACAAAACAAGTCCAACTCTTTATCTTCCTTGTGAACACTTATTGTCCTAGAAAAATCATCTTTGAGAGTCTCTTTCTATAATTCCAAGAATGATAGCTCTATTGGATACCAAAAACCTTCTACATATTGAATAATAGTCCCTCTGCATGAAGTTATACTCCTAGAGATATATTCTAAAAGTGTAGAACAGAGTTCTAATTCATGACTTCAACATTTTACAACAGGTTGATGGATAAACAATGTATTCTCTACATTGAAGCATAAATAATCTTCATTCCAGAATGTATCTTCAAAGTTTAAGAACATACAGTGTTCAGTAAAAAAAATCTGTCATTTTCACCCTTTGAAAGAATCTTGAAATTGCAACTATCTATGACCAAATATCATTTTCTAAAAAATCTGTCCCCTGTGTATGGATTTACGAGTCCCACAGTTAGACAAAGGGAAAATATCCAAGGAAAAGTTGTCCAAGTAGGCAATTATCCAACAGAATGTAGCCAAGACAACACTCTAGAGGTGATTGCACAGGTTCAACTGCAGCTGTGCAGTAAGTATGGACACCTAGCAGCTCTCCAAAGAGTGTCTCCAGGAAAAACAAATCTGAAAGAATGTTTTTGTATCCTAAGCCATTGGTTTATATTTAAATATAAAAAGCATGGGAAGGAGACAAAGTAGTTGCATATCTCTGGTGTTTCTACTTCTAAACAATTATCTTACAGCACAATATCGTAGCTTTGGCAGCTCTGGAATAGTCAAACAGCACAGGAAATAGTAACAAGGCAAGATGGAAACCCAGTACAACATCGACGCTTCCTTGTAGTCTGCAAAACGCAACAATCATCATGTTACATGTGTGAACTGGCTGCCCACACATCTCATCTGATGCTTTGTAACCCAGGATAGAAGTGATCGTGACCATCCTTTTACAAATAAGGAAATCAAAGTTCAGCACCGGTGGGACATGTTCAATCACAGGACTAAGCAAGAGTTCCCACTAGAGAAACAGTGCTGTAGCGAGACAGGCTTCATACATGGGAGTGCTAGGTCAGCCACACCCCCCAACACAACTGTCACACTCAAACGAGCTTCCCCCCATCTCCCTCAGCATCCTTATCATCTCCAGCAGCACTGCAACTCCAAGCAGTAAGACCTTATTGAGGGCCAACCTCTGATTGATCTAAGTCATGCTTTGCAGCGAAAGTGTTCCTGGTTGTTTTTTAACTTATTTATTGTTAATAATTGGATATATTGTATGAGCAAGTCTTGTGATGGTACCCCCATTTCTCTCCTCCCTGTCCCCTACCTACTGGGGACCCTCGTCAGTGGGATTGCTGGACCAGACCATGGGGTAGGGAGTTATGAATTGTAGAAGTAGTAGCCAGATTTTTCTTTGTGAATTGTTGTTGGGGGGGGGCAATGACTGGATATTTCCCCCCACCACCACCATGGCTCTTACAGTAATTCCACTCTGTCTTCACCTAAGTTCCCTAAGTCATGGTGCATGAGTTTTAAGTCTGCTTTACTGTTGAGATCTTAAGAGTCTCTGAATTTCTGCTTTGGACTATGTTGGGCATTCTCAGTGTCTGTCTCCATTTCTCTTTCATAGGTTATCTGACTTCCTGCGGAGGTAGTTCTCTTGCTCATCTGGCCACTTCCTCATAGGTTTCATTTGCATCCTAGATGAAGTGTTGGGGGTGGTTCATCTCCGGCCTGGTGTCAGCCATCATCTCATGTCTTGTTGGTAAAATTGGGTTGCCCATGGTTCTCGCTGCCTTCTGAAAAACGCAAACAGTCTCCAACAAAGAGTGAGATCAGTGTAATTAAATGAGACAAACATTCAGCTAGCTGAGTCCCCAAGTGAAAGACTTCCTACCCTCCGAGAGCAAACTGCCCGGCACAGCCAGAACAAGGTTCTCAGTCCCGAACCACCTGCATTCCTGGTAGCTTTTTTTTCATTAATATCTTTATTATGAATAATTATATACATTATATGAGCAGATCTTGTGACTGTGTCCCCAATCCCCTCCTCTGTCCCCTACCCACTGGGGTCCCTCCTCGATGTGCATACTAGATCTGTCCATAGGTTAGGGGGTTCATAAACAACACTAGAAGTTAGCCAGTTCCCCCCCCTTTGTGTGTTGTTACTGAAGGGGGCAGGGTCTCTGGATATTCTCCCCCACCATGGCTCCTACATTCTTTTCAAGTAAATATTCTTTCTTTTGTTTTACTTTTAATTATACGTACTCCACATTACCCTCCCTTATCCCCTTCATTCTCATTGGACTTCTTTTCATCACTGACCGGTGGCTGTGCCACAAAGAGAATGGCTCCCTGGAAACCTTGACCGTCATGAGCTTATCAGCGAGGGGAGAAGCCACCCAAACTCTCCCTGATCTATGAATGAACAGTGACCGACCCCATCATGTGCAGGTAACCACATCTGGTGTGCTTGTGAGGGAAATGGCTTTGTCATGGCCAGTGGCCAGAGTTCCATAGTGCTTTTCCTCATCCTGCAGCTTTTAGATTTTTTTTGTCTGTGCCATCTTCTCTAATGTCCCATGGAGGGAGGATGTATGTGTCTAAGGCCAAGCACGCATCACACACATATTTTCAGCACTTGAGCAGTTGCAATTCTCTGCACTCTTAAATATTGTCAACAAATCTTTTTTTATTTTTTTAATTGTATCTTTATTGTCCAAAATTAAATACATTGATTGAGTAAATATTGTGCTTATATTCCCATTTCCCTCCTCCCTGTCCCCAATCTTCTGGGTATCCTCCTCGGTGGGCACACTGGATCAATCCATGTGGCAAGGGGTTATGGTAGCTGAGGGGTTAATGTCTCTGGGTAATCTCTCCCACCATGGCTCTTATAATCTTTCCACCCCCTCTTCCGCTCAGTTCCCTGAATCATGGAGGGTGAGTTTTAAGTCTGTTTCATTGTTGTTGTTGTGACCTTAAGAGTCTCTGTGCTTCTACTTTAAGTTGTATTGGAAGTTGTTGGTGTCTGTCTCACTGACTTATCCTGGGATGACTGATTGGCTCTGATTATAGGTCTCTTTCTTGTCCCACCTCTGTCTCAAGTGTTTCTCTTGGGGTCTGTCTACACGATAGGCCTGGGGTGGTTCATCTCTTGCTGGGATTTCAGCCTTTGGCTTGTGGTTCATCAGTGGAGTTGGAATGACCAGAGCTCTCTCACTGCCTTCTGAAAAATATGGACAGAATCTCCATCGGAGCGTGAGATCAGTATAAGTTAAATGAGACACACATTTCTAATTTGGCAAAATTCTATTGAGATTAGCCTCTCTGTAGTTCTCTGGTAATGGGGATTTCTTTTTGGAGCCCCCGTTTTGGGTTCCTGTAGGATTTTGCCGAGTCCCAATTCCAGTTAAGGGTCCCTTGTCACTGAGTGGATTTCTTGGCCAATTTAAAAGCTGCTGAATACCCTCCCCCAAGGTTTTGGCACCTCTGTTGCACCAGTGATCATTTCTTGGTCCATTGATCTTGCCCAGAAGGAAGTGTGTTCAGCCTTCTCATGGCAATAGACTACATCTTGTATCAGTGGTCTCTGTTTTCTGGACCAATCTTTTAAAAAAAATCTTATTTTGAGAAATATAATTTTATTTTGAGAAATTTGATTATACAATGAGGGCTGGGGGAGAAGCTCAGTGGTAGAATGCTTGCATGATAAACACAAAGCCGAAGGATTGATCCTCAGCACCATAAAATTATTTAGAGAGAGAGAGAGAGAGAGAGAGAGAATATGGGCTGGAGAGATGGCTTAGCGGTTAAGGCACTCGCCTCCAGTGCCTAAGGCCCCCAATTCAATTCCCCAGTACCCACATAAGCCAGACCCACAAGGTGGTTCTCTCTGCTTGAAAATGAATAAAAATAAAAAAGGGAGAGAGAATATGTGTGTGTAATCTCATTCCATTCTCCTAATGTTTATGACGTCCAAGCATGATTTAGAAGAAATTTCTTATCAAATGAAGAAAAGCCAGCTATTTCTACTTACCATATATTACAAATCCTCCAATTGACCAGCACAAATATATTGTGTTCATTTAACCTGCTTATTGAGCTCCATTGTCAGATATTAGGTTAAATTTTTGAATTAAAAGTAACAATGTGATAGCATTTCTAGATCCAAAAGGTTATAATAAAACACAGTAAGCAAAAAAAATCTACACTTCAATGAAGCTCAATTTTTTAATTATTTTTATTGACAAATTTATGAATGTGAATAATGTATTTGATCCCATTCATCTCATTAGCCTGTCTTCCCTCCCACTCCCACCAAACCCCTTCCATTTTCCAACTAGTCCCCTTCCTACTTTCCTGTCTTTTTATCTGAGTGGAAACTCAAATTTTTGAATAGAAAGAATCATTAACCCAACACTGTCAGTAATCTTTATGTTTTAAATATCAGAGATTTAACTTTTGGTAGTTCAGGAAATTGTACCGAAGTTTTAACGTTATGAAAGTGCTCTACCATTGAGCTATATTCCCAAACATTTTAAATATTTTAACTTTTTATTGACAACTTCCATATAGACAATATACCATGATCGTAACCCCTTCCACCACCTTCCCTTTCCCCCCTCCACTGAATACCTCCTTCACAACTCATCTCTCTTCTATTTTGATATCATCATTTGCAGGTCATCATTCTTGAGGTCATGAATATCAAGACCACTTCATGGCTAGAAGACAGTACTGTAAGCAATCCTCACCTTTCTTTGAATTTTACATTCTTTCTGTCACCTCTTTTTTTAAAGTTATTTATTTGCAAGCAGAGAGAAGAGACAGAGAGAGAGAGAGAGAGAGAGAGAGAGAGAATAGGCCACTAGGGCATCTTGCCACTGCAAATGAACTCCAGATGCATGCACCACTTTGTGCAGCTGGCTTTCTGTGGATGCTGGGGAATCAAACCTGGTCGTTAGGCTTTGCAGGCAAGCACCTTGACAGCTAAGCCATCTCTCCAGCCCTCTTTCTGGCACCTCTTCTGCAAAGATCCCTGAGCCTTGGAGGGTGCAATAGAGATGTCTCAGTGCTAAACACTCCACTGTCACTTCTCAGCACTTTGGTAAGTTTTGAGCCTTCCGTGTGCTCACTACCACGTGAAAAGAGAAGCTTCTCTAACCAAAAGTGAGAGTAGCATTAATAAACATAAGTATTTGGAGTGCAGTTTGGTGGGCATAATGCATGCATTTAGCCAGACAACAGTAGTGGTTTCCCCCCACTACTGTGGCTTATGACCTCCACAGCCATAGGTTTTTGATTAGGTTTCAGTGTCAGGCAGGCATTCCCTCTCCTGGAGTGAGCCTGAAGTCCAATAAGAGATCAAGTAGTTTCACACATAACTAAGCCATGCATCATTGACCAGTTGGTTCATTTAGTCTGGCTGGCCAGCTGTAATGCTGAGAGACGGGGAGCCAAAACAACACTCTAATTAATGAGTATTCATTCCCATGTGCTGTACTTATTGTCTGGCAAAGTGAGATTATTTGTAATTTATGAGTCTCATCCCAAATCATGGGATTTTGTGATTATTGTTGTCACATTAGTATGTGCCAAGATATCAAGGTGAAAAGAGATGTCATTTCCTAGGAGAAAGCATCTCTGGTCCTTCCCTGGCATCGGGCTTCTCATGGAATTATCTATAATGACGCTGAAAGAATACCATTCCTGAGACTTGATGAAATTGATACACAAGATACAGAAAAGGAAAAGGAGACCTGAGTTTGGTCCCCAGAAACCACATAAAAATGCTAAAACTGCCTCCAGGGACAAGGTCGCTTGTAATCCCAGTGCTGGGTAGGCAGAAGGGAGGATCCCTAGAGCTTGCTGGTCAGTTCAGCTAGCCTGCCTGTTGAGTTCCAGGTGAGTGAAAGACCCTGTCCTCATGACCATACCAAAGCTGTCCTCTGACATCTACACACATGCACATGTGTACCCACACTCACACACATATTTACCCACATACGTATGAACTCATACACATGCATTTAAAAAATAATTCTTTTTACTGAGGCATTGATAGGAAATCTCTAAAGATGTAATACAGAGTCCTTCTGAAGCAAAAAAAATAATGGATTGTGAGCATTCAAACATCTCTTTATTTTTTAAAAATTACTGTACAACTGAGCGGAAGAGGGGGCAGAAAGATTGTGAGAGCCGAGGAGGGGAAGAATATCAGAGGCATGGCACCCCTCAGTAACGACACACAGGTCATGAGAACCCGGCTGAAGACTGGGCTATCCATGGTCCCCTACCACAAAGACTGATACAGACGGCCCACGGAGGAGGATATCCAGCTGACTGGGGATGGGGAAGGGGGGCAATGAGGAATTGGGGATAACAACTCATGGTTGGCCCACTAAACAATGTAACTCATTATGGACAATAAAAAAAATTACTGTACAAAATAATGGGCTTTTAGGAGATTGTCATATATGTATATATAGCTATTATTCACTCTTCCCCACCCCCTTGTTAGTCCCTTCCTCCTACAAGATTCCTCCCTTCTGCTTCCTGCCACACATATACATACATATAGTTTCATCTAAATTCTGCATAGGAGAGAAAACATGCAATATGCCTTTCCCCTTCCCACTACCTCTCCTGTTCCCCCTCCCTCTAGACCTCTTCCCCCCACCACCTTGCCCTAGAGCCTCCTTTCTACTTTCAGGTCCCATTCAAACACCTTTTAGATGCATGTACAAAACTCAAATAATACAGAAGAAAATCACTGTGCTACTGCTACACCACCAACTTCCATTTTCCCATATGTTACTGTGATATGGTTTGTGGGATTTCTGGTACGTGTGGCTCTTTATATTTATAGTCCAATTGCAGGATTGCTTTTCCATTCTTTCACATGAAATTATATACCAAGCAAGCAGTATCTCTTCACTCCATTCCTTCTCATACCCTGGCTACCATTATAAAGTGAAGGTTATAACTTTGTAGAGGAAAGCCTCTAGACCGAGATGCTCTTCTTGTCCTTTCTTTCTTATTCCTTTTAATGCTTGCACAGAACTAGACACAACATCGTGCAACCAGAATGAATTTAACTGGTGTCACATTTGTCTACACACTGGTACACACACACACACACACACACACACACACACACACACACGTCCACAAAGTAGTTCTTGTGTGATACATGGTGACTTTTTAAGCAATCATGTATGATGTTGAATTCAGGTAAAATTGTTGTGTTTTTCCCAAAATGTATATAACCTAAGTAGAGCATATCCAGAAGCTATTTATAGTAAGACTTCACCCTAAATTGAATAAATTGTCTTCTAGTTCTTTTCATCAGCCTCAGTGCTAAATTTTTAATTTCTGAAAAAAGAACTTCCTTCTCTTTAACTAAGCCTGGAAATTTGGGTCTAAACAATGACCTCCTAAATGTCATTTGCCATGTAAAGGCCCAGCATGGAAACCATCTGACATTCTGCTATAACTAAACTGAGTAAAACTCACAAGAGCAGCTTGGCTTTTAGCAGGAAAATTTTTAAAAATGATAATAATATTCCTAAAGTTAAATTAATATTAAAAAGTAAAACCTTCCTTTAGGAGTGCATCCTTCTGTCGTCATATATTCCCCTGCCCCAGCAAATAATTGTTACACAAGATCTCAAAAACCAAAGTTATTTCCCCTTAATTTTAAACAAATTTACAAATTTGGGTTTTGCTGAGTTTGTTATGGTAAAGAAATACTGTGAAATGAGGGGAAGTGAAGGAAAATGGTTATTCTTTCATTATCTTATTCTTCAAGATTAATTTCAAAGTATCCTCATAAACGTATTAAATAATAAAGTCAAACTAAAAGCCAATATTACATTTTAAGTGTAAAAATAAGACAGAAAAATGTGCCTGACTAATTACAGATAAAACTAGAGTCTAGACCTATTTCCTCATGTTTATTAAGGTCAAGAAGAAAATCTACTTTGGTGGAAAATCGCCTCAAGATTTTAAAATACCAACTACAACTATATATTAAAGAGAGTAAAATTGCAAGTGTCTTAAGTTAAAACAAAAATAAACTCAAATTTTCCAAAAGGACAGTAAGAATAAACTTTTCATGTATAAATTCAGTTCCCTTCTGTAGTAGGCCGGGCAAAGGCAGCTCTGAACAACCCACTGTTTCAGCATTCGTCATGGTCATGCGATTTCTCCCCACTGGGCTGCTCTCCTCATTCCTCTTGAGAACACTTCTTTATGTACTTTAAAAAATTGAAGATTAGGGCTGGAGAGATTGCTCAGTGGTTAAGACACTTGCCTGCAAAGCCTAACCACCGGGGTTAGACTCCCCAGTACCCATAAAGCCACATGCACAAACTGGCATATACATATATAATATCTGAAGTTCATCTGAAGCGGCTGGAGGCCCTGAGGCACCCATTCTCTCTGTCTCCTTTCTTTCTCTCTCTCTCTCTCTCTCTCTCTCTCTCTCTCTCTCTCTCTCTCTCTCTCTCTCTCTCTTTCTCTCTCTCTCTCCTTGCAAATGAGTAAACAAAAATATTTTTTAGAAAGTTGAAGATTAGAGATTATAGCTTTTGGTGGCTATGGAAATGTTTGGACTAAAACTGTTTACATTAAGAAGTGCTTTAAAATGCTCAATATATGTTGTAAAAGTTCAAAGAATAAAAATGGAGTCATTTCTTTTAAGCCTTAAAGAAAATAATACTAAAGGTAGCGAGACAGAAAGGAGATGGTCTCCTGCACGTGTTCTTGACAGCAGTACCTCTTCACTAAGGACCACCAGAATAAACCTTCCTCTCTCTCTCTCTCTCTGTCTCTCTATCTCTGTCTATCTCTCTATCTTTCTCTCTATCTCTCTCTTTCTCTCTCACACACACAGACACATTTCTGCCAGGACTTCTGCACAACAGAAGTTAATTCTGGACTGTGGCCATCCTTGTTAGCAATGTTTGTATCCTAAAATGACTGTTTCATAATATCTCATATATTCCTTCATAGTTAGGATTTAACTTTGTAGAGCATACAGTTTACTCTGGCACATGGATTCACATTGCAAGGCTCTACTGATCCCAAGTATCATTAAACTTTGGAGAATTTTTCTCTGGTGTTTGGATTGATGATGGAATTGCAGGCCAGCCTACCTATTGCTTCTTTTTTTTTTTCCTATTGCTTCTTAACTCCAATTTAACTTAGGATGAGGCAGTGGTTCAACCGCAAAATATACTTAATAATGACTGTGACGCTAAAAAAAAAAATGGCTTCCCATAATACAAGCATGACTGGAAAAGAGGAAGCCTGATGCACCAAGGGAGGAATAAAGGAGACAGTTGTGGCAGGAAAAAGTCCAGAAGAAACATTCAAAATGGGAAGGAAGAAGGTGAGGAGAGCGGGCAGACAAGTCAGCCATTGAATATTTAAAGAATTGAGAAAATGCTCAAAGTAAAGCAAGGAATATAAATATTAGGACAGGAAGTTTTGTATTCAGCATGGACCAAAACTTACTTCTGGAAGAAAATACCTCAAATATTAATGGAGTTGTGATATTTTACCCTGAATTAAGCTTCTTCCTTTTTCCTCCATGTTAACACATAGCACATGTCCCATGAAAACGTGGCTCCCTTACTCTCAACAACAGATACGATGGGGTGGGAAATCAGGAGAAAAGAGTTCCCCCTTTCCTTCTGGTTGTGAGACACACTTCCAAGTTCAAGGAGTCTCTTCTGCAGCCACTTTGAGGTGATCCATAAACCTCCAGGGTAGCACCTGCCCCCAGATCCTCATCCGCATCTGTCCCACACCTCCACCCTAGGGTGCTCCCAACCCTACCTCCAACCCGACCACCACCACCCACTCTACCTCCAAACCACCCTCCCCCAGCCCACCTTACCCTAACCCCTCCCCTATGT
Organism: Zapus hudsonius; assembly: GCA_004024765.1. Lineage (NCBI taxonomy): Eukaryota > Metazoa > Chordata > Mammalia > Rodentia > Dipodidae > Zapus > Zapus hudsonius. The sequence goes on along the minus strand of PVHP010003030.1, from coordinate 43,515 downwards.
ACACCTATCATCTCCACTACCACCCCCCACCTCCACCCCCAATTCCCATCCCCTACTCCACCCCACCTTCCTTGCCACCCCCACCCCAGCCTTTGTCCCTGTCCGATAAACCCACCAGTCATACCAGATGGACACATTGAACTTTCAAGTCTGAACTGGCTCCAGGGTGCAGTGGGCGATTTCCAGGGCATCCTCTAGCTGGTTAGCACCAAGGCTCTGGTTGATGCCCACACACTCACTCCCAGCCTCAAGCCCAGCGCACTGTCCTGGCTTCACACATGGGCCTTGCCTACAACAGTCTTCCCGGAGCCCGGCCACCAGGCTCACACTGGACCAGGTGTCAGTACCCTGCAGGCACAATGCCATCCTTCTCACATTCCATCTAGATACTAGGCCATGTCCTGGAGTGAGACCCCAGATTCCTTGGGGGGGTTTTGTTCATTTGTTTGTTTTGTTGCTGCTGTTGTTTCAAGGTAGGGTCTTGCTCTAACCCAGGTTGACCTGGAACTCCTACTTCTTCCTCCCGAGTGCTGGGATTAAAGACATGTCCCACCATGCTCCACTTCCTTGTGTTTTTTTTTTTAATCACCCTCACACTTGCTCACTTTTGCCCCAGGAAGGAAGGTCAGATCCTCAGTTCTGAGTAGTTATCCTGAGTTTTTAATGTCTCCCTGGCCTTCCTTGGGCTTCCCTTAGCAGACAGTGTGATCTTCCCCTTTTCAGGGACCATATGACAGAAAGGCTTCAAAGAAACATTTATTTCAAGTTAGAAAATGATAATATTATCTAGGAAAGTAAAGGTGACAACCAAACTAAGGCCATAAATAGGAAAGTTCCAATGCAATGGATTTTGATATAGCAAAATCTGTAAGATATAGTGCCTGCAAAGACTCACGGGATGAACAAGGGACCCACAGCCACAGCCATTCAATCAACACCGGATAAGCCAGTAAGAAAGAAACCAACAATTTTCGACACAAAGACCCCTAAGCTCACAACATTAAAGCAGCCTTAATACTCACTCACCACAACTCAGGGAACTGAGAGGAAGAGGGGGCGGAAAGATTGTGAGAGCCGTGGTGGGGGAGACTATCCAGAGGCATGACACCCTTCAGTAACAACACACTTGGGTCAGGAGAACCTGGCTGAATACTAGGCTATCCATGGTCCCCTGCCACAAGGACTGATCCAGACAGCCAATGGAGGAGGATATCCAGCTGATTGGGGATGGGGAGGGGGGGCATTGGGGAACTGGGGATAACAACTCATTGTTGGCCCACTAAATAATATAACTCATTATGGACAATTAAAATTTTTTAAAAAGATATAGTGACTGTCAGAAGGAATCTAAATGAGCTAGTGGGTACCTGAGTGCTGGGAATAAAGGTGTTCACCACTACACCCAGCTAAGAGCTTACTTTTTAGAAGACCATTTAAAGTAGTCCACTACGACTCTCCCTCACCTCCTCAGGCCTTTATTTTATCTTTAGCAAGTCCAATAAACTTATACTTTTATCCACGTGTGTCCTTTGCCTAGTAGCTGCAAAGGCTCTATTAATAGTTCTTATTTTCGTTTTCTGTCTCTCTTCCTCTCCTGTCCTCTCTTTGTAGTATTCAGTTCAACCTTGCTTTTTCTATGAAACCTTTTCTGGGGTTTTCTCTACAGTATTCTCAATTTTCTATATCCTGACCATAGACTTGACCATTATTTTTGAGGGGAGGGTCTCAATTAAATCCTAATTTCTAGAAGAATGGCTTTTATTTTAGAGCATTCATGTATGTACTCCACTCTAAATCCTCAGAAAATTTTATCTCTTACTAACGATTGCCAACCCGTAGTAAAACTGTATTGCATACAGTAAGACTACCATATGTATAGTAAGTCTTCACTTTACTTTGGTGTAGTATTTGCTAAATAAATGGAGCAATTTTAAAAAAAAATAATTTCAGGGAATTTTAAAAAACCAAGAGTTTACTATTTGCATGATACTTCCTCCCATGTTTTCTACTTCTGTACCCCCTTCTCCAAAGTATGTTTAAAGTATCACAGAGGAGTCCTGGGTCATTCCGATCGTCACTAATGCCATGTCATTCTCCCTGCCCACAGGGTAACTGCTGCAGTTAGCTTCCTATTGCTGGAGCAAATACCTCACAAGAAACAGCTTGTGGGAGGAAAGGGTTTGGTTCAGTATTGCAAATTCCAGGGAAGCACCATCACTGGTGAAAAAAGCTGGCTCCCTTCCAGAGATCCAAGCCAAGAGACATCATCAACAGCCAGCACCCAGATCAGTCAGAATTCAAACTGCTCTTAACACACCTAGTAGGGCTGAATTGAAGATCTGCTCCAAGTGACACACCCCCTAAGCAGGGATCTGCCTGCTGGGGACTCAGGTAGGAAGCCCAATCTTAATCAAAAATGCCTGAATCCATGGGGCCTTACATTCAAGCCACCACAGTGACTTTTCTGGAAATATGTTCTAGTTTGGATTCCCAAAGAACAAAATGCCAATCTTGCTGAGATAAGACAGCCTGTTGAGGAACTGCATGTGCTCCTGATATGTATCTGGATTGCTTGACTTACCATATACATTTGTAGTCAACAATGTGAGCTGTTATCACCATTGTGTAAAAAGCGAGCCAACACAGATTATACCAGAATGCCAGAATGGTGGGGGGGGGGGGTAAAGTAATGAGTCACATTCACATGACCTGCTAAACTGACCAGTAATATCACCAGCAATGTGAGTGCTACCCCAGCTCAGAGACAGAGAACATTCCTACCCCTCTCCTCTTTGATCTCACTTTCCAGAAAGCAGCACACTGTAACACTGGTCCTGGAGGGAAGACTTGATACCACTGGTGAACTCGGCCTTATGCTAAAAGGAATGAATGAACTGTACACAAAAACATGATGGAACCCAAGGTATACACAGCGAGATGCTCTATTACAAGGTCTGGCTCCTTATAGACAAATGACAGCTGAAGGCTGACGCTAAGGCAGTGGTAAAGTGCTCTTCCTACACAAGCACAAGGTCTGAGGTGGCCTAAAAATCACCACAGTTTGAATCTCCAGGACCCATGTAAACAGCTGGTTGTGGCCATGAGCACTGTAAGTCAAGTCCCACAAAGGGGAATAGAAACCAGAGAATAGACGTCAAAACAGGGGGAAGAGCACTGGAACAGGACAAGGGAGAGCTCCTCACCACAGGCAGGCACATGGGGAGCTTCAAGGGCTCGTTCATGTGCATACAGCACATACACACGCACACGCACGCACATATGTGCACACACACACAAGCAAAAAGAAAACGACAGGTTGGAAATTAATGTATGAATGTGTACCTAACACACAACTGGAGACCCAGACACTAATTATGGAAAGAGAGAAACAAAGAGAGTGAATTAAACAACAATCAAGAGAAAGTCTGAGTTCAGGAGATGAGGAGATGGTGAGAGGACCGGGCAGGTGAACCGTAGCTGAGGAGGGGAGATTAGGCAACAAAAGGAAATCCACTCATTGGAACAATCAATTCTTAGTGGTTTGACTCCCAGACAGAAGTAGCAGTGGGGGAGTTAAGAGCCTTCTTCTCTTTCTATCTTGTGTTAGGAAAGAATCCAACATCTGGTCCTTTAAATTTTTACAAGACCCCTCCTCATTTAAACCAACTGCACTTAAAAGTCCAGAACAAACTCAATAATTTGTGGGTTGTTTTTCTCAACCTACTACAAATAACAAACGCATAAAAGAGAAAATTTGGTAAATCACTTCCAAGTTGATCAAAACCAGCAACTACGATACAAACACTCCTGGGTTTTTATGCTGTGTAAATGGAAACCATAGTTTAAATTCTTAATAAAGAGTTTACTTGATTCGCTATCAACATGTAAGTCTTCAGGAAGAATCTTTGTAGAACAATCTACTGACCAACCTGGTTAACATGATGTTAGGCTTAGATGTCATGCAGGAAAGAGCTTTAGGCTTAGCACAATATTTAAGTAAAAATCAAGATGTCATTGCAAGTTCAAGTTACCTGGTAGAAAAAAATGTAATATAATAACTAACAATACTTCAAATTTCTATAATGTCAATGCATATTTCATGAACATTTGCTGATGCTACGTGTTACCGCAAGTAATGCATATGACTGCAACTTTAAAGTTAAATATTCTAGGGGCAAAAAGCAAAAAGATATACAGCTGCTATCTTGAACTGAAAGTGAGGTCAATGAAAACACCTCATTTCCATATTTTAGCTGCTCCCAAACCTCCTCTTTTTTTTTGTATGTGTGTGGTATGCATGTGTTCCTATGTATGTGGGCACATATGTGTGCAGGCACGTGTGCAAATGTGTGCACATGCCTGTGTAGGCCAGAGGTTGTTGTCTGGCATCTTCTTCAGTCATTCTCCACTTGTTTTTTTTTTGAGACAGGGTCTCACTGATACCAGAATTCCCCATAAGTGGGTGCTGGGATCTGAACTTGGGTCCTGATGCTTGCATAGCAGTGAAAGCACACTATGCTCTCTTCCTAAAGCTCCTATCCATCCTCCTCTCCTGTGTGGCTGTCTCCTCTGTGTTAGATGCAGTTATTGCCATCTGGAATCTGAGTGGCTGTGATCACCCCCACCAGGCCCTCACTGAATGGAGCCAGTTAACATTCCCATGTGGAGAGAGGGGAAAGGAGCAAAAGGCCCTCCCTAAGGATATGTAAGAAGTTGCTGGGAGGAGGCTTCTGTGTGTGGCAGCCAGTAAACTGTGTGTGCTGTTGTAATAATCCCTCACCCAAGTTTATGAAAGGAATCCCAATAAACTCCCAGGTTGACCAGACTGTACTCAGTCAGGTACAATCATGTTTTGGGGCTGTCGTTGCCAACTCTATCTGAGGTGAAGAGAAATGGACCCTACATAAAGTCACACAACAGCCTCTCAAACTCTTCTTTGATTGTATTTTCTGGTTGCCACCAAAAGTCTCACAGAAATGGAAAAATGCCTTTCAGATCAGAATTTCTTTTCCAAACAGAACCTGGAAATGTGAAGAGTCACAGCGCCCTCTAGCGATCTACTGATAATGTTCCTCTTCTATTTCAGTTTTCAGAGAACAATAAAGTTCAAAAGATACCACACATATTTTCAGGGAGTATTTTTTCCCATAAATATTTATTAATGCTAATTTCCGTTTCGATGAGGGGAGTGTAACTAGCAACCCGTGAACCATGGCCCACGGGAGAATGACTTTTAGGGTACCTTGCTCCTACACTGTCCGGAGGGAAAAGAAAAAGAAGGCATCCCAATCGATCCTGCAAAACAAGGTGAATTAAAATAAGAAAAATTCATAGATTGCAATGCACACAAGTTGGAGGAGTGTTGGATCAATCTATCATCTGGGGATACTTGAGATCTATGATTGAATCTGGCTGCAGTTTCATCATCAATGAGAAGAGGTTGCCAGCATCGGTACAGGTGGAGCGGGTGGGTTTCATGTTTCTACACTGATGTTACAAGCCTGTCTTGGAGGGAAAATCTTGACTAATTCTCAAAAAGCCTCAAATGTGTTTTGCTTTATTCAATATGTACAGATCACACATGAGCAATATTTAATCTCTCCCTCTGTCATTATTCTGTGTTTTATGTTTACTGGTTTATGTAAGTATCTTTGCCCTCATCCCACATACAAGGAAACAAAGCAGTAAACTTTGCCTACATTTACAATAGTGATCAGTCAGCACTCTGGGCTACTCAGAGCACACTGGCTGTGTGACTCCAAGTTCACACTCCCTGTCACCCACCATGCCATATTTTCAGATGCTCGCCTTCTGGGGTTTGTCTGAAGGAAATAAAGAAAAATGTGCCCCACATTCGATCAGGATGATAACTTCAGTCTCAATATAATGATGATATAGTGAAGCAGTTGAGTCAGGAACCTTGGAGAATAGCTGATGCCATGGAAATGTTCCCAGCACATTTAAAAACAAATATGAATATAAGTATAAGCACATATACATAGATCTATATAAGCATAAATAGTCATTCTAAGATATTGGGAAGACACTCAAAGCATAAAGATAGTAACAACTGAGCAGTAGGAATAGAGCACAGTGATGTTTATCGACTTCTGCTTGGTCATTTGCATGTCCATTTTCCAAACTGTCTGTAATTCTAAATGGATTTTTAATTGAGGAATCTTGCCCACACTCACTCTAGGATACTTCAAGCTCAGATTCTCTATTACTTTAACCATGATGAATGGAGAATAGCCATGGAAAATTGGAACTACAGAGCAAGAGGAGGCTCACCTCCTCTCTGATGATTTGCAAATTGACTCCTCGGTATCATGTAGGGAAATCAAAGTGAAAGCTCCTCCCTGTTCCGGTACTCAGAGTGGGAGGAGAGGATCTCAGGGCTTGAGAAACACCCCACTGTGTTGCCCTGTTCCTCTCATTGCCACTCAGCACAACAGTCTCCAAAGCCAAATGCAGATTGCAGCCACAGGCTACTGTTGGCTTTCATGAGACTCCTTAACTGATATTGACAAATTTTAAGTTCAAGTTCTTAATTTTATAAAAGAAAAATGATGCTATTTAATTTTTTATTCTTTTATTTATCTACAAGGAGGAAGGTAAAGAGAGAGGGAGAGAGACAAAGAGAGAATCTTATGGGGATGTCAGGGCATCTTGCCACTGCAGATGAACTCCAGATGCATGGACCACTTTGTGCATGTGGCTTTACATGGATACTGGAGAATCAAACCTGGACCAATAAACTTTGCAATCAAGTGCCTTTGAAAACAGAGCCATCTCCCCAGCCCCCCAAAAAATGCTTCTTGACATAGCAACATGTTTACTAATTGAGAAAATCTTGGATCTAAGGAAACAGCTGAGTGATAGCAGCTGCCTGGCACACACAAGGTCCTGGGTTTCTTCCACCAAGAACATTGAGCAGAGAGGATGTATTTTCAACTATATTCATTGTAAATGTCTTGTTCATACCTCTTGATTTCATATATTTATTTTTTAATATTTTCATGTGTTAGCAGAGTGCATGCTCATATGTGCAAGTGCAAGAGAGAGAAAAAGAAAGGAATGGGCTCACCAGGGCCTCTAGCCACGGCAAAGGAACTTCAGACATATGTGCCACTTTGTGCATCTGGCTTTACACAGGTACCGAGGAATCAACCCAGGCTGTCAGGCTTTGCAAGCAAGTGTCTTTAACTACTGAGCCATCTCTCCAGCCCTGATTGCACACTATTTAAAGAAGCCAATTCATCTCTTGACTCTCATAGGTTTTAAGAACAATAAATCAGACTCAAAAAGAAAATAGAGTATATTTGATACTATGGAAGGGAAAGTTTTCAGTTATTGTAGAGAGAACATTTTTTAACAACACACTGTCCACCGGTTCTCAGTAGCCCCCAACTATATAGATTAAGGAAGAACTACCTAGCCGCACCATAAAAGCATTTGCAAAACCTTTCTTGGAGTTCCAAAACTAAATAGTTATAACCTTTTCTGAAACTGGCTGGCAAGCATTTCAGCAGTAATTCTTACAGCATTAAGTATAGTAAACTTAGAGAGTCTCAAATTGATTATAGAGATGAAACTTCCCTCATTCAGAAGCAAATACACATCACCCAAAATCTATTTTATCTCAGTCACAGACTTGGATAAATCATCCCACCATGTCACTTGATGCCTGAAGACATCTTCCACAAGGGTACACCCCAGCAGAAAGGCAAGACTGGCCATTGGCCTAAAATATTGTAGATTAAAGGATGACATGGTTCATCCCTAGTTTCTATGATTCAAAAAGAACTACATCCTGATGTAGGGATCACAATCCAGCACTCCCTCACCCCCACAAAGATAAACCCCGGGGCCTGTCTGGGTTAGATGGGAAGGCCAAGGCCACGTGAAAACACTGCCACAGAACCACTGAGGCAGCACACGCTTTGCAGGTGGGCAGCCTGTGCTGCTGGAATGATTGCTTGAGTCCCCCCTCCAAGCTCTCACTACAAATTCTGGTTCAATTCTCTGCTTTGAGCTTTCATTCTGCTTTCTAACAGTCCTGGAAAATGTTCTTCTCAAGGTATCAAGTCCACACGTACCCTGGAGGAGCTATAATTGGGGTGGCAAGGGACCAAGGAAAGGAGAAGGCGGTATCCGTTCAATTACTTCCTTCGCACGGGTAGCAGATGGACTCCAGAGTCTAATAACCCTTTTGTACCTCGGCTTAGGCGGACAATACGTCATTATACTCAGATGAGAGCAAGGACAAGGTGCCTAGCAACTGGAACTTGGAATGCCTGGGCTTTTGTCAATATACGTCATAATCTTAATATTAAACAGGCTCACTCTCATTTGCCAGTCAGCACCTCATTTTATGTTTTGCAAACACAAGATTAAAAAGCCTTTCCTGAAAGTTCTTTAGCCCCTTAGATATAGAACAGTAATAGTATTTAAGAATCTCTCCTTGTAAATGCATTTGTAAAACTGCTAGCAGCCTTGATGAGGATTTATCAGTGAGCAGTGGGGGTGGGGGAGGCGGCCACCATAAATAAGATTTCCATTGGCATGGTATACAGGATGCCAAGGACCATTCCTTGGATTCCCTCACCCTGTGTCTGTGCACTTTTCTTGTATAAGAACTCTTTCAGGCTATTTTTATTTTCTTTTCAATATGTTTGTATATAAAGCAAAGGAAATGTGTGTGGTTTGGGTAGGTGCTGGAATATGCTAGATACCGAGACCGTTATATGTGTCCAACAAATAATGAAGGAAAATAAGAAAAAAATGAAGAAAGGCAGGAAAGCTAGTGATGAATTAAAGGAAGGAATATCAAGTAAACGAGTGAGTGACTTGTACATGCATACACATCAGGTATCTCTTCCTCGGGTACCCGCCATGTTTTTTGAGACAGGGTCTCTCACAGTTCTGGAACTCACCAAGTCCAAAGATCCACCTGACTCTGTCTTTCCAGTGTTACCTCCATACCCAGCATGGGAAATGTGTCAAGAGCTGACATGGAATCCTCACAGTTTGAAGACTGGGACATCCAGGTGTCTGGCAAGAACCTCCTCCCACATCATCCATGATGGAGGGTAGATGAATGACCGCGTATGAGATGGGGTCATGCACACTTATGACAGACCTCATCCCGTGATAATGAGATTCATCCATTTTCAGGGCAGGGCCCTTATGATCTGATCACTTCTCAAAGGCCCCACCGTTCCACGCTTGCTTTGAAGATTATGGGGCCAACAGAGGAGGAATCAAACCATGGCTGACATATACACGTGTATTTCTCAGTCCTCACGTCGCAGGTGCAGCTCAACACATAACTCACATTCTCCTGGTTTTCTCACGAGAGAAACCAAGGAAGAGAAAAAAATAATTATATAAGCTTTAAATCTACACCTCAATGAACTCTTGGAAATATTTTTTACAACAAAAAAGAAAGATAAAATAGAATATTCATCAATTATTATGATAGACATATATTCACATAAGTAAGTCTAGCGAGAATGTCGCTCAGTCACCTCATGGATTCTCCATTCTTCTTCTTATGCTAGGCTCTCCTGCCTTCCAACAACACCCATTGAGAAAGTTCTGCAACCCTCTAATTTATTCTTGTCTCCCCCCTACCTGAGGCACAGAACCATACACTTCGGAGATGCCAAGCTAAGTATCACAAAGGGCCAAGCTATGGTTCTGATGGGCTTGTCCACCAAGAGTTCATGGGTCACACAGAGTCATACTGCTCTTTGGATTAGCTGTGTCCACCAAGGGCCCATGTGCCAGAAGTGTGAGCCCTAGAACAATGCTAGGAAGCAGTGTGAGCTTTAGGAGGTAGGAGCCTTGTGGGAATCACTAAATCAAAAGACTTTGCCCTTGGAAGAGATTAGCATAGTTTATTATGGGACCTTGATCAGTTCCCACGAGAAGGTTGTTGTGAGTTCTTATAAGCAGACCCTCCCCAGCCTCTCTGGCTTTGAACTTGCTAAGTCATCTCTCACTCTCACACTGCCATCCAGATGTCACCTACATGTCTGACACAGCCAGGGGTCTCCACAGAGCAGCAACATGCTACTTGCATTCAAAGCCTCCAGAACTGCTAGGTTAAATAAATGTTTTTACTTTGTAAAGTACTCAACACTGAGTATTTCTTATAGCAATGGAAACTAGACTAATGCATAGCATAAATATAGTGCTTGGAAGATGTTAGGAAAATAAGCTGTATTATAAAGAAATTTGTGGAGGCCAGGAAGAGACAACAATAATGTCATGGTAGCCAGCCTGTTCAGAGATTCTGCCTTGAAGAGAAAATGCGATATTCCTGCTTCAAATGCAAAGAAGAGGTTGAATGTTTTCGATCTTAACTTTCACAGCCATTCAAAATCTGTTGGAATCTCATTAGCCATTTTCAACATTGGCCTAATTAGGTCTCTGTAAGACTTAATGTTTTATAAGCCTGATGTAATGAAAAAAAAAAGACTCACAGAGATCCCATTCCAAGTCATAATTTCAGCTGAACAGTTGACCTCCTATGAAGCAATGAAATTCGGCTTAACCATTATAATGGTAACATGGAACACAATTAGCAAGATTGGTATGGTGTGTGCATGTGTTCATATGTATGAATACAGACATGCACATGCTAAGCTCATGTGTAGAGATCAGAGGACAATTTCTTCAAGAGTCATTCCTCACCTCCTATGCTGTTTGAGGAAGGGTCTCTTGTCCACAGTTTCCAGGGGATTCTGCTGTCTCCATCCATCTCACCACAGGCACACTGGCATTTCAGACACTTCAACTACTGTGTCTGGTTTTACAGAACTTCGGGAAATTGGAACTCAGGTACTCAGGCTTGCACAGCAATAGCTGTAGCTACTCAGAACCATTTCCTCAGTTCCCAAAATTAATTATTGTTAGAGTTTAGAATAACTGAGAAATTTTGAAACTTTTTTTTTACCTTTTTTTCTTCCAAGGACAAAAAGCATGACCCCCTCCAATGAAAGTCAAAAAGCTACAAAATTAAGTCATTTTCAAATGCTTACAAGGAACCTCAGACCTTAGGTCTGGACAAGTACACACAATGCAGCCACTGTTTTAATACATTCTTATAATGCCAAGGTTTTCTTAAAAAGAGGGTAAAAATACCTTCTTAGGGCAATTTGTGTGCAAATGAAACAGCTTATTAAAGATTCCCTCAATGAGAATATGTAAACACTGGTCTTGGCCACAAAGAAACAATTTCCTGGGGCAAAATTCATGGTCTGATTTCCCAGAAACACTCTGGAAACGGAACAAAAGAAAACGCCCTATAGTGTTTTGTTCATAGCCACAAACTACACACATAGGGTCCCTCCCAGCCCAAATTTAACCCTGTGCCCACCCCAAAGTACAAAAATATCAAAAGTCCCATTATGAGTCTCCTGTGCATATAAAAATAGTATCAATACCTACATGTGGAGGCTGACTTGACATTCTTCAGAGTGGAAAAGTGAACATGTGTCCTGTCATCAAGTTCTAGAAGTCATTCAAGGTTGCACCTCTTTTCAGGTTCCCTGAGTTTAAGTCCATCCTCAGCAGGAGTAATAATAAAGTATTTAGACTATTTGATATATTTGTAAGAATATATCTATTAAATATTAATCTCAAAACTGGGCTCTAACTTGAGGAGGCTAAGAACAAATAGAAAGTCTGCCTATTCTTGTATCACTAACTCAGTCTCCACTGGTATTTTATGTTTCTAGTCAGGATTATTAATGCTCCATCCTTGTCCCTATTGGACCAGATTTGGGACTTGACCAATTTAGGGTAGAAAGAAGGGATACTGAGGCATGACCTTCCACAGACACAGATTGCTCTTTATTGACTGCAGCAATGAAGGGCAGTAATTCCTACTTGGGAGGGAAACCATTGCCAGCAGATATGGTTGCGGTGGACCTTTGAAAGGGGTTAAAATGGGGAGGGATACAAATCAAACAAGACAGATAAAGGGGAAACAGAGTCAGGTAGGTCAGGTGACTGGAATTCAGGTGGGAGTCAGGTGGGTCAGGCAACTGGAAGTCAGGTACTAGGTTTTAAGTACCAGGCATGAATTCCCTCCTGTGGAGTGGGCCTCCAGTCCAATCAGAAAAGCAGTTGGTTTCCCCATAACAGATATGCCACCATTGCACCAGTTGGCAATGGTGCATACCATTTAGAAAAAAAAACGGGAATAATATTATATGCCAGTCTACTACACAGATGGCCAGCTGTAAAGGCTGGCAGGTCCACTGCACTTTAAAACCATTAATGATTTCTTTCCCTTAAAAAGGCTATGTGCTGCATAGCTCTATCCAGCATCATGACAACTAGTCAAGAGGCTTCCAAATCATCTTCAACTTGATTTCCCAGTGACCTGCAGACCAAGCATGTGGTGTCTTCAGAAATAGGGTCTTAACAACAACTTCTGGTGAAAAACCAAGAACCAATAACCTGTAATATTCAGGGGGCATCAGGAGTCTCCCTGGCCAACAACTCACTGGAAGTTATCGCACCCCTGGCACTGAAGTTTCTCTAATAATCTAGGGCTTCCAGGCACAGCATTTATCTGCCTCTCCCCACACACACTGCCATTCATTTTTGAGAGAAATGTTTCTCTTTCCATAATTGCCAACAGATTGTAAATTACCTTAGTGGAGTTGGAACTAGTTATGTGCTTTTGCATGAGGTAATTGAAAGGACATAGGGCAAGGGTTTGAAGTTTCATTCTGATTCTTGTTTAGCATTTCTCTGCTAATCCTTAGTTTCCTGTCTCAAAAAAATGGGAATAATAATATGCCCCTGTCTACTTCACAAAATTAGTGTCAAAACTAAAATGAAATCAGATAGATAGATAGATAGATAGATAGATAGATAGATAGATAGATAGATAGATAGTAGATAGTAGATAGATAGATAATAGATGATAGATAGTGTGTATGCATTTTACATATATGCATTACATGCAAGAATGCATTTTATTGATAAACAGGTTTAAAGCCCTTAACTTACCCTAGCTTGTAATAGAGAATTATTGCAAGTTAAGCAATATTCCAAAAAGAAGTATTTTTCAACAGTTACTGTTTCTGCAACCAATTGCATTAACTGAATACCAGAGGCAGCCTTCCCTATTTATAGACACTGGAAGTGAGAGATGTGGAACCCCTCTTGGCTGCCAGCACTTTCTCCCTCATCTGTAATCACTTTTTGCTGTCCTTGGCAAACCCTCCGAAGTCTGCAAGTCATTACCATCTCCTTATTTCAAAAAAAAAAAAGAAAAGCCAGAACAACCCACAGGTGAGCTGCCAGCCTTGTCATGATTCACGTTGGCTCATCAGGTCTGGTTATTTTTCTAAACTCCGTAAGGAGTACTGTGTGAGAAGGCAGGTGAAGCTGCTGTCCAGGGTGAGTGCATACAGTCTGGTGGTGTTGACTCCCCTGTGGGTTCCCCTGTGAGCTACAGGGAGTTCACATGGAAATGAATAGGATGTAATTGAATGAATGGAGGGGAAAGTCAAGCACCAGCACTAGTTTCTGGCCCAGCCACACCCCAGACACTGAGACAGATGGGAATCCTCTTCAAACTGAACAGGGCTGTTTCCTAACTCAGGGGCCATAAGGATCATTCAAAATACCTGAAGAAGTTTATAATCATATGCTAGTATACCCACGTAAACCCCAGTTAATTTCAGGTCCCTCGATATCTGGAGAGAGGGGGTGGGGAGAAGGGAAAATGGGAGGAAGGAAGGAAGGAAGGAAAGGAGGGAGGGGGAGGGAAGGAGGGAGGAAGAGAGGGAAGGAGGGAAGGAGAAAGAGGAAAGAGGAAGGAAGGAAGAGAAAAAAAACTGAAAAATTCTCATAAAATAAGTGGTACGTCCTGTAATCTTGGGACTTGAGAAGCAGAAGCAGGAAGATGGTTGAAAGCATGAGGTCAGCATGGTCAACATAGGGATTCCAAGCCAATTAGGGTTACATAGAAAGGGTCTTGGCTTGTAATATCTGTCACTATGTACCTGTACGGTGCAAATGTGGAAGAAACCTATAAGTAGAATGAAGAACAAAAGCAAATACAAAGAGAGGGCCAACAGGTACATGAGCCATGTAAATAGAAGCAGAGAGGTTATTAGAGGCAAAACGGAAGTTGGGGATAGGAAGGGAGACAAGAATCAAAATGAAATTGTTTTTGAAAATGTCAAAATGAATGATACCTATATGGCATACTAAGTATGCAAATAAGAAATAAAAATAAAATAAGCACATCAAAACTCCTTATCTTACACATTTAGAAAAATGAATGTGCTTTAACAAATGAATACACAATTATGAACAGAAATTTAGAAGATGTTCCAGTTAAACTGTTTTTAAATGAAATATTTGATATTTTATTTATTCAAATGTATATTGAAGAAATTATTAATTATGCATATTGTGCTGATATTTCAGTTGATTAAAATGCATCTTTTTCTCTCAAAGATTTTATAATAGAGCATTACAGTTTCCAACTATTTTGAGTTATCTAGTAATTTGAATTTAAAAAACACAGCTGTTCTTACCAGAAATAGACATGTAAATATAAAATTTACATTAATTTTGGGATTTAAAGACTGCCTGAAACTTATTAACAACTCTCAATGTTAAAGGAAAGATAGAAGTCAAAAATAATTCAAAGTGGCATATTAATAAATCCAGGTAAGGAGTATTTATTTGGATACAGTATGACCAGGTAAGGATTTGAGTTGGAGGATACTCTGGGGCTTCACCTGGAAGACTATAGAGGACTTTGCCAGATAAAAGCCGGACTCGGGAGATGTACTGAAGGCTTTAAGAGTGAATTAAAGAAAAGTAGAGGCTTCAGATAAATGTATAAATATGTAGCCAAACAAGGAAGAATTTAAAGACACATCAAAACTGGATTTTATCCTATAAATAATGCCAAATAATTCAGTCATTGAGCAAAGGATATACATGGTCAGAAGTGTACACTAGAAAGAGTATCTGATACAAAAGTAAAGATGAATTGGTATGAAGAGGACTGAGTAAGGACATGTCAGTGAGAAGAGGGAAGTCACCCCAGAAAGGATGATGTGACCACAGTGCAGAGGTAAAGCCAAGTAAATCAGGTCTGGATTAGAATGTGGAGGGCTAAGGAAGAACAGTTAGGATTACAAAGCTCCTTCTTTAGTACATGTTAGTTATATATTGTTGTTTTTAATAAAAGAAGAAGAGCTGGTCCTGAAGTCTGCGTGGGGTTTTCCCTGGGTTGTGCAGGCAGGGCGGGGTGGGAGCGCACCCCAGGAGAACAGTGTGTCTCTCCATTTGTCCCGCACTTCTTCTGGTCCCAGCTGGCTACTAGGGTGACTCTGGGGCTAGTCCGGCCCACTGGCCAGTGCCCTCAGGAGGTGCAGGGGGGAGGTCCGCCCGGGTTACAGCTCTGGAAGTGGCTGCACGGTGTTCTGCTGACTACCTGCGGTGGATCTGGGCAGGGAGGGAGCAGGCATGCTCCAAGTGGCAGCTACAATGGCAGACAGGGACAGCTGTGGAGGCATGCCCACGGGCCTGAGAACCCAGGGAAGTGTTACAGCTCTTGGAAGCATGGCTCCCTGTGTGTTCAGCTCATCTCTTCAGAGAGAATAACAGGCAGAGACCCAGGGGAAAGATGTGAAAGTATATTCCCGTTTATTGTAGGAGCCCCTTTGGTTAAATAGAGGTAGAGGAGGAGGGAGGGGAAGAAATGGGCAACAGAGATTGGCAGTAATCAGTGACCTGTGAATACCTGCTTTGCATGTAGACATGAGCTTGGCCACGAATCAGACAGTGGGGGCAGAGGAACTGCCACCTTCCAGTCACAGCTGGGGTGTGAACCTGGATTCATGTGTCTTGCTCAGGGGGGTTGGGAGTTAGGGTTGACAATGGAGCTGGGAAACGCCTACCAGATTACCATCAGGGTTTCAAACCTGTTCAAACATTATTAACCCTTTGTCCTCCGTGTCCCACTAGCAGTGCCAACAAGCAGTGCCCAACAATATATAATGGTCTTCATTATGGCATTTCCATACATTTCTATAATTAATTTTGACCATATTTACTGCTATTACCCGCTCTTTTTCCATTCCTCCTCCTGTCTCCTTCCTCTTCTCCACTAGACCTCCCAGTACTTTCATTTAGTTTTCTTTTGATGACCTAGTAAGTTGTAGTAGTTGCATTGGGCAGTTGCAGGAGCAAAGTGGGAGATCCATCTATTCAAGGCTTATTCAGTTTCAATTACTAGTTAGTCTTCATAATAAGTAGCCTCTTGCTTAAGAATCTATCAGAATACTAATGTTAATAACTGTCATATCAAAAGTGGCTCAGACAGAAAGAAGTGAGGGCCCATTGTTGGTCGGCATATTGACCCATCAGCTCTTCTGAGTCCAGTGACATTTGCCCCTCCCCTTGGTGTCTGTCACTGGGGCAGGGATGGGAAGGGTCTGTTGCATATGGCTTGGCTTCCAATATGTGTATCCTGTGCACACAGCACCAGTTCTAGAACACTACACAACCACTTTGATCTCTCAGTAATTGAGCTGAAAGCTGAGGACCCAAGCAAGTTCCTGAATGCTCTTGTGTTGCTTCTCCTTATTTATATTACCTGGCCTCTGTTCAGAGTGTAACTTATGTTTTTAGAATAGAACCGTGGTTTTTCATGGAATAAAATGCTTGTTTCAGATTTTTTTTTTAGAAAAAGTAAGCAGATGAAAACAAAAATCTAAGACTCCATCGAGAAATGACTGAATGCTTCAAGAGAAGCTTCAGCCCTTAATGGGTAAGAATTCAAAAGCTGGTTTGCAATTCCTATCACACTTCCAAATCACAAAATCTTAATTTTAACTTTGCACATAAGAACAAATAAACAAAAAAAAAGGAATCTACAGGGCCCAAAACAGAAAGTGGAAATGCTTAGCAATCAGCAATCTTCCCAAAGAGAACACATGTCACCTAAATGGTTAGAGTGAGAGTGGACAATGCCAGGCTGCAAAGCTTTGGTTAGAAACAAACTTTACCTCTGAATCCACACTCTCACAATAATGGCTGAGAGCTAAATGGGTCCTGTGAGATTCTCATAATGCAACCTTCCTTAAGTAAACAACAAAGGCAGTGTCCAGAGAAATTCAGGAAGCCCCTTTGCAAATGGGTGACAGACCCAGAACTACAGCTTTTGACTCCTGACTCCTATTCCAGATGTGCTTCCCTAAACCTCACATTTTTATAATGTTTTAGGGCCCTGAGTAAGACCAGAGGAGTTAGAGTTCACCTAAGCACCACAAAGCAGGCCTCTGGGGAGCAGGGAGCTGCCACACTGATGGATGGTTGGGATTGCCTCCAGCTGTTTGAGGGAAACCTCTCTAGCAGCTGGCTGAGGTGAGGGGGTGAGAGAAGACACACATGTGTACTTCGTAGGAGACATAGGAAAAGGGGACACCAGGGAAGGCTCTCTTTCTAAATTTCTTTGCCAGTTCTCCAACCACCCAGCAGCTGCTGAGATCTGATACCAAAGACTCAACCAGCTCCCTCTCTCATTAAATTTCACTTCACCCAAATTCCCTACCTACCCCCATTCCTTCCTTGAGAGAACACTAGTGTTACATTGCAATTGGTTTGCTCTTCTTATCACATTCCCAAACTTCTTCTCTGTGGGTTTAAAGAGCAATGTAATGAAATAATGTTTGACTTTAGAGTGTGGAAAGCTACAGTGACAGCTCTCTCCTCACACTATTGTAGGATTAGAAACAGGGCTTTGTCAAAAGTAACTAACAGCCAGGTGTGATGGCACATGCCTTTAATCCCAGCACTCAGAGGCAGAGGTAGGATGATCACCATGACTCTGAGACTACATAGTGAATTCCAGGTCAGCCTGAGCTACCTTGAAAAAAAAAATGGCTAACAATCAGACTCCTTGGGAACAGGCCCCAGGAAGCTATGAACAAACTCTCCAGGGTTTTCTAATGGTCAGCTAGATTAGAAAAATCTATACTATGAGGGCGACTGATGTCAGTAAATGCTTATCTCATAAGCATAAGAACCTCAGAACACATGTAAAAATGTCAGGCATGGTAATGCACACTTGTAATTCAACGGTTAGGGAGAAAAAGACAGGAGGATCCCTGGGGCTCACTGGCCACCTACCCTAGCCTAATTTGCAAGCTCTAAGCCAATGAGATACCTGGTCTCCAAAAAAAAAAAAAAAACAGTGGACAATACCTGAAAAAAACTATAATCAGTGAAGGGACTGAGGTCTGGAGGGCACTCTCTGCCTTCTGAAGTTTTCAGGCTCTCGTGTCTCAAGACAAGGAATCATACCAGGGACACATACTAAGGTAATACAAATAGACTATGTATTAAGAAAGAAGAAAGCACTTCCAAGAATGGGAGTGACCTAGTAAGCTGGAAAACACAAGCACCCAGAGTCAAAGATCCAGAAGCCTCACAGTTCATTGTAGGTCATTCACACAGCATCTTGTGCATTTGGATATTGAGGGTACTTTTCAAGCATGCTCTCTTAAACTTCCAGTCTTCCAGTGACCACCGCCTCCTTCTATATGCTGGTCTTAATATCACCCTCTCAAAGTCCCCTTCTCCTGACACAGAACAAGGCCCAAGGTTGTCCTTCGGCTTCCACATGCACACACATGGATACGCACATGTTCCTGTGTACATGTGAACATGCACACACATACACACACTCATAAAAACCTCTAATATAACATGTACACAAATTTTTCCCCTGAGAATAGATTCTAGATATTCTGTTTCAACAGCTAATCTATGGCTCTTTGACAGGAAAAAGGTAACACAAAACTGGAGATTGAATTTGAACTTGACCAAGTGGGTATGGAACAAGCAGACTCTGGAGATTCCATCCATCATTCTGTTTCTCTAACAAAAGGCATCACGTGTTACAGAAAGTTTCCAGTATTAGACATAAACAGGAAGATCACATGTTCTTATCTATTTTCCCAGCTTTTTTCTTTAAATTACAGGTAGAAAAATACCAAAAGGTATTTAACTTAATTCCTGAAGGAGAAAAAAAAGAACTAATTGGAAATGAAATGGATAATTAATACACCTTCGATATGCTCCATGATTAAAGTGTTCTCTGCTTTCATGCCAAGCAAAGATTTATGCACCCAGAAATACTCAACTCTCTTGAACCTTTGCATATGACAGAATAGCAAGCTTCGCACTTAGTGAGACTCTGTTTCATGGCTATTTATAAATGGGGTAGAATAACAAATCATTAGGACATGTTGGGAGAGCATGAATAACTACACTTATTACATTTCATGTGTCAGTCCACTATCTTAGCATTTATAGAGCCCATAGGAGGAATTTCTTGATATTTATTATCAGTTAAAACCAGCTGGTAAAATTTATAGTTCTTTTCTGGTTCACAGAAAACTATGGCCTTTGTACAAGAAGGGTGTCGGGCTTTTAGTAGGTAAAGAATAAATGATATTACCAAGAAATATTACTGTTCAACTTGTTTTAGACTAGCTATATGTCACAGTCTAATTTCAATGCTTCCCCAGGACCTTCCAAAAACACAGAAAAAGAAATCATATTGGGAAATTAGATTTGTCTTTAAAAATGAGTATCTAAAAGGGACTATTTTATGTTAAAGTTTTTTCTAGATAATTTCTGATTGTTCCCAAGTTATAGCCCTAGAAGTTTACTCAGAAAGATCTGTGACATTGTGATGTATTTTTCTCCATACAGTGATGAATCTAAATGACTTATCAAGTGACGTGCTCAGAAAAACATGGAATAAGTTTCAAAATATTTAGTGTGTGGAGACATCACATCTAACGTGATGGGGTGGAGCTTCTCATGGCATGAGAGTCCCAAGCAAGATGGAGACTCTGGCAGGTTCTAATATTCTATTTGCTAGCCTGGCTGACTATGGAAATTAGTACACTGTGCATTTTTTTATGATTTTTGACACATTTGTAATACTTCTAGTATTACAAATTACTTTTACTAAATTACTAATATTACTACTAGTATTACTAAATTACTTTTAGTAACAAAAATTAAAGAGAATATAACACATTCATTAATCTTTCTCCTTACAGAGGATATTGTGAAATTATATTAAGAAGTTTTCTTAAGTTACCAACCCACAGAGCAAAGAGACTAGAAGAGAGAAAAGAGAAGTGACAGCAAAATTTTGGAAGATGGAAACCACATGGACTTACAATGACTGACTTGTAAGATAAGAAAAAATTCAATACCTGCTCCAGAAAGACAAGAAGCACTTCTTAGGAGCCAGAAGAAACTCTCAAGAGGCAAGCAAAGATAAAAGCACAGGCAATCAGCTCTATAATAAGCCCTCCATGAACCCAGCAAAAGACTCGGGAGGAAGAGCCATGGGAGCCTTGGACACAACTGCAAGCCCCACAGCTCCCCAGAGTGAAATTAGTAGCACTGAGGAGAGAGTCGGCTTAGTCATCACCCTGACTTCTCTCCCAGAGTGCCAGCAATGAGCGATTAGCCCTAGACAGGAAAGTAAATGATTCCTGACTGAGAAAACCGGCCCTGTGTAAAGAAAAGATCCACACATTGAGAGTTGAGTATGCATCCAGTCTACAGAGAAACCTACCCATTAACAGATCCTTCTGGCAAACACACTCCACATACCCCCACACACACACACCAAATATACACACACTATACATTCATACCTGTACATCACACACACATACACACATCACACATACCACACACACCACACATACACACACCATAAACACATATACGCACTTTCAACGCATATACACACCACATACATACATACATACATACACATACCACACATATGAGCACAAAGTACACAAACACACACAGCTTTCAAGCAATACTTTAACAAACCCCTCATTCTTGACTACAAACAGGCAAAATTGATGAGATGTTTTAAGAAAAGTCGGTATGAACAGCAGTAACAAAACTAAATAAAAAAGTGGAACTCAAAAGATACAGAGTCAATACAGAGAAGTAAAGCTTTAGACACTGAAATATTCTCAAAGAGAGACTATGTTAATTCATGATGCAGAATAGAATGCATTTTGCAGTGTGTCCTGTGCTGACCCACCTGCATGCCACAGAGGATCCTACAGGCCTGGGGCTATCGAAGCCATCCAGAGCCATCTTGAGAGCACCTCAGAGGGGGCAGAAAGAATATAAGAGCCACGGTGGGGGAAAATATCCAGAAACATCGCCCCCCTCAGCAACAATGCACAAAGGGGGAAGAAAAAAAAGAAAACCTGGCTACCTCTGGTGCAGTTCATAACCCCCTAACCTATGGACAGATCCAGTATGCGCACTGAGGAATGACCCCAGTAGGTAGGGGACAGAGAGGAGGGAAACAGGGACACATTCACAAGATTTGCTCTTACAATATATATACTTACTCATTACTCATAATAAGGATTAATTTTTTAAAAAATCAAATAATCTACTCAAAAAACTGGGGCAGTGAACTGAGTAGGGAACTCACTAAGTAAGAAATACAAATCACTGATACTTAAGAAAACGTTCAACATCCTTAATCATCAGGGAAATACAAATTAAAACATCTATGAGATTCCACCTTACTCCAGCTACAATGAACTGATAATAGATATTGGCAAGGATGGCGAGGAAAGAGGAACCCTCATTCATTGCGGCTGACAGTGCGAACTTGTACAACCACTATGGAAATCAATATGGAGACTCCTGAAATAGATGAAAATAGAGATACCAATTGGCCTAGCTATTCCTCTACTGGGCATCTACCTTTAAGGCTTCTTCTCTCTTCAATACAGAGATATGTGCTCAACCATGTTTATAGCTGCTCAATATGGATATCAAAGTTGTGGTACATATACATAATGGAATTCTACTCATCAATAAGGAAAAATGACATAATGAAATTTGCAAAAAAAAAAATGGATGGACTTGAAACAGGTCATACTCATCAAACTCACACAAGCCCAGAAAGACAAACTCTGCATAGTCTCCCTCTTCTGCAGCTCTTAACCAGGAACAGCTTCAGTTGCAATCATATCTGACAGGCAAGTTTACAGTGGCTGGAGATCCTGGCCTGCCCATGCTCTTGGTCAGTCTCTCTTCTATCTCTCTATGCTTGCAAATAAATAAATAAATGATGTTTTTTTAAAGCATCAAAAGTGAAAATTCAGGAGATGAGAATTGACTCAGCAATTACCCAGGTAAAGCCAGACACGTATTCATCTGCAGCAGCAAGAGACCCTTGCACAACCAGACATACACACACACACAAATAAACATTTTTTAAAGTTCTTTTTTAAAAAAAAAAGAACACTCCTGAAAATTAAAATGGTGAGATGAGAAAATTTATATATGAATTTCTAGATTTAAAAAGTGGTGAAAAGGACCATCCATGTAGGCTGGGGTGTAGCTTAGGCATGCCTTTCTAGAATGCATGAGGCTGAGTTTGATGCCAGCATCATGTGAAAAAAATCTCTGAGTCCTAGGAATCAATGAAAAAACTTCATAAGAATAATTTTTACTCAAAGGAAAAGATTATACAAGATTCCTTCAGCTTCGACTCAAGATGTAAAACTAGAGAACAGACTTCATCTCCCATCTGAAAGAAACATGTGATACATATGTATCTGAAAGAGTGGTTGTAAAGACACTAGACATGAGGTAACAGAAGATGTAACTCTCTGAGAACAGTTCATACACATCATATCATGGACCAATAAAAAAATCTTGATGACAAATTATTATATAAAAATGTTCAAATTAACACAATCTCAGGCACAACATACAAATATGCATATACAGATGTATACTCTCTACACGCACATGCAAAAAAGAGAGAATAAATTAATTGAAAATGTAGGAGACCTTAAGTAGCCATAATTTTGAGAAAGACCAAGGGTGAAGATCCAACATTTCCTGATTTCAAAACTCATCATTAAGACTAAAGGGAACTGCTTGAAAGGTACTCACCTACAACTCGGCTCTGCCATGTTGACCATAGAGTGAAGTTATTGGGGGCAAAAGGGAGGTTGGGAAAGGTGGAGGGGGTCTAGCATTCTTCTGATGGACTTCCTGATGCAGTAGGAGAATCGTACACTACCATCACAGATGCTGTGCCTGCATGATACCTAGACTGTGTCTCAGACCCACGCATGAGTAATTCATCTCTGATATCACCAACTCTGCCTCACAATGCTGCAAAAGGAGATGAACAGTCCTTGCAGGAGCAAGGGCTCCAAATGCCTTCATTTTATTGTTGTTGTTTTTTTTTTTTTTGAGACAAGGTCTCCTTGCCCAGGCTGAACTCCAACTTTATATGTAGCTGAAAATGGCCTTGAAATTCTAATCCTCCTGCCTCTACCCCCCAAGTACTGGGATGACAGGTCTACACCACCATACCCAGTTCGTGTAGTGCTGGAAACCAAACCCAGGACTAGGCAAGAACTCCATTAGCTGAGTTGCATCCCCACCCTCTAAATATCATCTTAACTATGGAGGGCTTAACTCCTACTTCTTCAAGTGCAGCATCAAGTGGAAGAAGCTATGCACTACTGTCTCAGATTCACACATCAAAAATACACCTGTCTTCCTCCATCTCCCCACACCAACATGTTTTTTAATAAACTTTATTGGAAACAGTAAAAGGGGGGCAATGTGATATTGTATTAAAGATCTATAAAAAGAGGAATGGATCAGAACAGACAGTCAAGTATACCCACATGTGTTTCTAAACTGATTTTTTTATAAAGATAAAAAGGAAATTCAGTGAAGATCATTCTTTTCAACAAATAGTGCAGGAACAATTGATGGTCAAAGAAGAGAAGCAGTGCCCTTTCTCATCCATCACAAGGTTCATGTCCTTGTGATGGTTAATATTGTGAACAGAACGGGATCATGAATCACCTAGGAGACAAGCCTCTGCACATTTCTATGAGAGAGTTTCTAGATTAGGTTGAGGTGGGAAGAGCCACCTTGACAATGGGTATCACCACTGGGAGTCCCCAGATGAAGAAGGAGAAAATGAGCTTAGCATCTGACTCTACCTTCTGATGGTGGAGGTGATGTGATTCACCTCCTCCTGCTCCTGGCACCCCTCCCTGATGTGTATCTCCTGGAAGTAATAAACCAAAATGAACCTATCCACCCTTGAGCTTTTTTCGGGTATATGATCACAACAATAAGAAAAATGACTAATGCACCCTTATAATGAAGTACATCATCCAGAGGAAGCCAAAACTAATTAATTGAATGTGTTTTATATAACATGGTCTTCTCCCCCCCCCAGCAACAATACACAAGAGGGAAGAAAAAAAAGAGAATGAAAACCTGGCTCCCTCTGGTGCAGTTCATAACCCCTATCCTATGGACAGATCCAATATGCCCACCGAGGAAGAACCCCAGTGGGTAGGGAACAGAGAGGAGGGAAATGGGGACACTTTCACAAGATTAGTGCATACAATGTATGTACTTATTCATAATAAAGATATTTTTAAAAGAAAAGAGTTGGCAGGTGGTAGCACAGTCAGG
The DNA here is from genome assembly GCA_004024765.1 of Zapus hudsonius. Classification (NCBI taxonomy): domain Eukaryota; kingdom Metazoa; phylum Chordata; class Mammalia; order Rodentia; family Dipodidae; genus Zapus; species Zapus hudsonius. The sequence goes on along the minus strand of PVHP010003030.1, from coordinate 18,927 downwards.
TCACAATGAAAAAAGGTGGTTTAAGAAGCTCAAAGATTTTTCCAAAAACTGGGAACTTGGGTCAGTCTTTTTGTGCCTAGCAGTACAGAGGGAATTGAGAGGAGACTCAGATAGATTGAAAGTGGGTATGTAGGTGAGGTGGATTTTATCAAAAGGCCCATTGACCACAAGGTTTAGGGGGACCAGTGGAGCAAAGTTGGTGAGAGTAAGTTTGCATTGGTGAGGTGGGAGGGAGCCAATAGGATGGGTTGCTCTGGAAAGGGGGGGAGAAATGCATAAAGGATTTTTGTGGGGCAGGGTTAATTGTGTCAGGTAGGGACCCTCAAAGAGCTTTTGGGGTGCCTTGAGGTTTCTATGATTCTGAATAAATTTTATACTGATAATTTAAAACAAGAAATATGGAAAATTGTGTGTGTGTGTGTGTGTTTATGGGTATCCATACAAAAGTATGGCTGGAAGTCACACTAGTATGATCTAAAAGGGGATGAGCTCAGGGGAACAGAGCAAGACCTATTTATTCATGATCTTCGTGGTGTCCCATTAAGGACAAGGGCATTCTTTTTCTCTAGGTATAGTGAGGACTCCTCAGAAATGAAGTCTTATGATGAGCCACCCCAGACCTGCCGTGGAGGCTCCACATGGAACCCCCGCAGAGAGTGTTGGGATAAACAAGAGACCTATAACCACAGCCAATCAGTCAACCCAGGACAAGCCAGCGAGACAGACACCAACGTTTTCAACACAACCTAAAGCAGAAGTAGAGAGACCCCCCCCTAAGACCTCAACAATAAAGCAGCCTTAATACTCACCCACCATGACTCAGGGAACTGAGCAGAAGAAGGGGAGGAAAGATTGTAAGAGCCATGGTGGAGGAGAGAACTGTCAGAGACATGGCCCCCCTCAGTAACAACATACAAAGGGGGGAGGAACCGGGTTGACTTCTAGGCAATTCATAACCCCCTGCCCCATGGACTGATCCAGTTTGCCCATGGAGGAGGATATCTAGCTGATTGGAAACAGGGAAGGGGGAAATCGGGAAACTGGGGATACCAACTCATTATTTGCTCACTCAATGTATCTAATTTATGTATAATAAAGAAAAAAAAAGAAATGAAGTCTTATGACTTATGTTTAAAGGGTCATGAGCTGTGTTTCGCCACTATTTTTAACAGGGAAAAGTGAATGAAAAATCACCTCATCCTCCCACTCAAGTCCAAGGCCCAGTCCACAAGGGGAAAAAAGACAAAAGGGGAAAAATGATCAGCTTGTCACTGACACCAACTTCAGCTACACCCTGTGTGGGACCAAGGAACCAGCTAAATACATCACATGGAAGAGCAAGGAATGTTGACTGAGAAAGACCTGCTGGAGAGTGGGTTTGGAGAGCTCTATTCAAAAACGCTACTATCATTGATTAAATTCCAGGGGTCAGCTACCTTTCAATTTTTAATTTTGTGTAAGAGAAAGTTACAGTTAGTTTTCTCAACAGGACATTGTGAAAATTCTAATGGTGAGAAACTTTACCTACATGAGAAAACTTTCACTTCTGGGTGAAAATTAAGTGCTTAATTAAATGCTCTTTCATGGTCTGTCTGTCTGTGACACTCATCTTTCTGAAAAGGGGCGCCATATATCACAAGAGCTACAGTGTGAAAGCTAAGTTCTCAAATCTAAAAATATTTCCATCCCATGTTAATGATGATTTCATTAGAAAAAGAGCACATGCATGATTTGCTTAACTTTAAGCAGAATGCTTACATTACTTTTTATATCTTTATACATATAAAGTAAAAAAGGCATGTTGTATTGATTTAATATCTACATATTTGAGTGTTTATATTACTCCCTGATGATGAAGATATTTTTAAAATCAAAATCAAATTCTTGTTCCTTTGCACATTATTATTATCTTCTGAACATGGTCCAATTATCTATTTCTATTTTAGAAATCACTTCAAGTTGGAATGACTTAAAGCAATATTATCCCTCATGGGTCTATTGCTTAAGGAAGGTTCTGTGGCTGGTTCCACATAGGGAACTCTCACATAGCATGTTTTATTTGAGGCTTAGAACTTTCTGAGTTATTGCAAAGAACATTCTACCATTAATAGCACTCAGATCTTTGCCTTACAGCCCTTTCTGAAAAGTGTGCTGCCCTAAAAGATTGCATTTTTTTAAATTCCATTGAAAACAGAATAATTCATAATTCAGCTCATCACTCTCCTTTCATCTTACCATGGAGAGAGAAGGAGCCAGGTGGAATCACTAGCATTCTGCCAAGAAATCCCGCAAATTCCCTCACTGTCTTCTTAGGACATACTGTCTGCCTTCATTCAGACACAGATTTTCTTCACTTTCTTCCACTTTATAACACAGGCCCCCTTCCTCTGACTATTCCCTTTGCTTTCACAGACAGCTTCCTAGGCTCCGCTAACTTTCCTTCAGGTCCCTCCAGTTTACACAAACACCGTCTGTAGCCAATTCAAGATTTTGCTAACAGACTCTTCCTCAAGAGTTCTATCCACTGCCCAGTCTAAACTCAGAACATTGGGTTTTTGTTAAGTCTGCACTCCATTTTTGCATTTTAAAAATCTACCTATTATCATCCCAAAATTATACACTTGAAACACCCATCATTTGTTTTACCTCCCATGATATATGCAAGTGCTTCTGGCTGAGTGTCTCGCCTTTGTAGCAGTAGTAGTCACACAATAGGTGAAGCAAAGGGGAGCAGTGTGGGGTGTTAAGGACCACACATCTGTCTTTCCATGAAAATTCAATGATTCTCTACCTGAGTTCCCATCTGCTCTAACTTAGATTTCCTCATAGATACCAATAGCAGAGCAGGTAGTCAACTTACATAGCCCCATTACTTCCACAGAAAATATCCCAAGAGAACTGAATAGTTTTACAACCTGTTCTGGACTGGACTTAGAAGTCACACAAAGTCGTCTCAATTACATTTCATTTGAGGAAGCAATTATAATTCCACCACATTCGAGGTGAGGGAGGTTATTAAACTCCAGTTATTATTAGGAAAGTGGCAATGCATTAAAAGTTCATATGAGAGGAAAGTTATTTTGCAATCATTTCTCAAAAATACAATCTGCTATGTAAGAATACTTTCAGAATTTGTTCCATGTGGTTTCTTTCTCTAGCTGTTTTTAAGCAAGAAATAAAACAAATCATTAGTCACTGTGAGGTTAACAGTGAAGACAGGAGACTCTCAGAGTCATGAGACCAGATTAAGACCCCTACCCAATGTTTCCAGTTTCTTGTCACTGTCAGAGCAAGAATTCAGAGACAGACAAAGTAACAGATTGGAAAAAAGTTTTATTGTAGAGTGAAAGTATGCACTCAAGAGGTTTTTATTAATGTTTATGCCTATATATTAGTGTATTATTCACTCTTGGTTAGAGAAGCTTCTCTTTTCAGATGGTGGTGACCACTGGGGGGACTCAAAAGGCACCATAGTGCTGAGAAGTGACAGTGGAGTGTTCAACACTGGGACATCTCTATCACACCTTCCAAGGCTCAGGGTCCATTACAGAAGAGGTGGTGGAAAGAATGTAAGACACAAAGGAAGGGTAGGACTGCTTACAATGCAATCTTTCAGACACAAAATGGTCTTGATATTCATGACCTTTCAGTGCCTACCTACACAAGACCTTCCTAATAGGAGAACAAGATGATGACATCACAATAAAGAAAGAGACTTATTGGAAGGGGTAGGGGATTTGATGGAAGATGAATTTGAGAGGGGGATAATGGGAGTGAGGGAGAGACTTATCATGGTTTATTGTCTATACTTATGGAAGCTTTCAATAAGAAGTTTTTAAAAAAGAGGGAGTGTGACTTTCTCAAGAGTGCCACATACCCCAAAAAAAATTTTGGATAGTTCATTTTATAGTTTAATTATATTGGAGGGGGGACTCATTCACGAGGGAAGGTGGGAAAAGTCAGAGTGCCAGGAATGGGTCAAGATTTTCCTGAGTTAGGAGTTGTTCCCCTTTGTTGCCTTATGTGGGGTTATCAGATGTAGCATGGCATCGGAGGTTTAATAGAAACAGCCAGTGCCGCAAGGCTGACAATATGAAGACACCCTTGTAATGAAGCAAAGGACAGAATGTGGACATCCCCACTGCCCATGTTAGTCCCAGCTGTTCCGGAAAACTTTTGATTTTACTGTTTGATCTGTCACATGATGTCATACTATAACTTTGGGGCGACACTAGCCTCTAGCTACTATGCAGTTGTCTTTTTCCCAGTGCTATCTATCTAGCCTGTTTCAATTAAACAAGATAATACTTGAGGCTGAGAGATGAGACCAACATTTAAAATTGGGTATTGAAAGAAAGGAAAAAGGCAAGGAATGTCTACTACTCACAGACCACTCAATACCTCAACGCAGCACCCAAACACCAGATGTGAGAGGTTTTCACCACACACTGAACCAATCAATTCTCCAACATACTGTCCTGAGGACACCGTTCAGTGCTCTTTAACTCAACACTGGTATTGTCGCAGCCACATGTTGGAGGCCCAGACCCACGTCAAGGCCCCAGAAATCAATTATGTCACAGGTTATGACATGAACTTCTAGCCTTCTACCTATAAATCAGTGCTTTTCATCCTCTCTGCTACTATTCTAGAATTGATAACATAACTCAGAGAAACACTTATAATTGTTAGTTTACTATAAAGTCAATTACAAAGGCCATATAGAGTATGAAAAGACAGATAAAGCTGGTGTATGGAGTTGGACACAGAGCATACGCCCTCTCTGGGTTCCATGACACCCTCAAGGTATCTCTGTGTATGAAGCATTCTGGAAATACTCAAATTGTTATATAGATGCAGATCAGAGTCATGGTGAGGGACACTCACTAGCACTTCCAAGTTTTTGTGTCCCAGAACAAAGATTTTCACCAGGGACACATGGTAAGGTATTAGAACTAGAGGTGATCTATTAAGAAATATTAAGGCACTTCTGAGAATAAAATCAGACATTGATGAGGAAGAGGTAAACATTCAAAACTGCTGGACCATGAGTCTTATGGCTGTTTATATGTCATTTACATAATAACCATCTCTCCCATGTGTGTATATCACATGTATGTTCTATTGATACACGTAGCCCAAGTAAAGAAGAATTCCAGCCCTCTGCTAACTGGCTTCTTTCATATGTTAATCTTGATGCCTCTCTCTCCAAGTCCTTCCCCTCCTGCCACAACTCCCCCTTTCAACTTGGGGTTTTATGGAGGCCTTTATGTAAGTATAATTGTTTAGATCACTGAACACTGGGGATTGTTATGGTTTGAATGAGAAATGTTCACCACAGGCTTACGTGTTTGAACACTTGGTTTCAAGTGTGACAATATTCTGGGAAGTTACAGAACCTTGAGGAAGGGGGTCTTGCTGGAGGAAGTGAACCCACCCCTAGGAGTGGACTTTGAGGGTGATAAAACCACTCTGCTTCCAACCAGAACTCTCTGCTTCCTGATTCATGGAAATGTAACCTCACTGGTCTCGGCTCCTACCAGCAGAAAGCTGCTCTTCATGCCTTTCCTGCCATTATGGATGGTATCCTTTCAAACCCTGTCAAAGCTAGAGGTATAGTCTGTTGGTAGAGTGCTTGCCTAGCATTCACAAGCCCTGGGTTCAATCCCCAGTATGGCATAAACCTGGTGTGATGGTAAATGCCTATAATACAAGCACTTAGGAGGAAAAGGCAGGAGGATCAGAAGTTCAAGACCATGATCAGCTACATAGTAACTTGAGGCCAGACTGGCGTACATATGATACTCTGTCTCAAAAAAAAAAATCATGAGCCAAAATAAATCCTTCTTTGCTTAAGTTATTACTTCTTGACAGATATTTGGTCAGAGCAATGAAAAAAGAAACTGATACAGTAACAGCTCAACCTTTAGCCCCATTCCTGACTGCTGTGGAGGAGGTCTGTCTGGTTGCCAGCTTCCAATTTGAAGCTATGAAGGACCCTCCAGTCACCATTCGTCTTATTAGCAAGGATAATTTTAAAATGTAGAGAGGCCTCCTCTGACAACAGAGATTCCAAGGACTTTAGGACCTGGGTGACAGAAAACAAGAAGAAAACCAGATACATATTTCACAATATTATAGTAGGTCATCAGGTTTTTGCCAAGACTTTAATATTGTGGATCCATAGTATTGAGTGTTATATGAAATCAGATTTCCAATGTCTCCTTTTTTAAAAAAAATATAAACAAGTTATAACTACATTTATGTTTTACTCTTTTGAAAAAAATAATCCTTTATAAGGGATGGTATTAAATGACAAGAATTTATTTTTTAACCAATTGTTCATACATTTAGGAATATTTATAAAGCTTTAATTTGAATAATTAGGGCAACCAACAATAATAGTCATATGTGACTAGTGGAATTAAAAAATATTTTCTTAATTTAATTTTATTTTTATTGATAATTTGTACATATGTATATAATGAGTTTTGGTCATAATCCCCTCCAATTACCTTCTGTTACCCTTTCCCACCCTGCTTCTACTGAACACCTTATTCTTCCCAATTAGTCCCTATTCTATGTTTTACATTCACTAATCATTTCATGAAAATGTTTCTCTTATTATTAGGGAAAATTAATATAACATATTAATATAATATATAATGTAACCTCTTGTATGTCTTAAAAACATTGAATTTTCAGTGATTCCAACACCTTCCACAGTTACTATGTCCTATCATAAACACATAATTAGGAGAAAGACAAGTATATGTCAATAAAACTTAACAAGAAGTTTAATAGATCTAGTGGTATCCATTCTCACCTATGCAATTCATTCCTGGTTTAAAGAGGTGTGAATAAAACAATACTGTACCTCCTAGAGAAAGGGAGTTGTGCAACATGCAAAGTGTGATTTGTGATGCTGTGGGAGTTCAGGAAAGCTCACTTTCATCACCCACGTCCACCCAAACAAGGCTCTTTTGTCCTTACAGCTGCAAAGCAGCTAAGCAGACGGTGTGACCACCTCTTGTCTCAACCTTAGAGTGAAATGACCTTTCTTAAACAGTTCATACACTGAAAGTCTTGGGACAATGCAATTTCAATGTCCTGTCTCATGTCTATACCTGTATTTGTTTTGGGTGGAAAGAGATCTGGTCTCATATCTACATCTAACATCTAAAGCAAGTCATTCATAATGCAAAACCATAGATGAAAATATAACTTGGAGAACTCAAAAAACAACAATAAAAGAACATAGATTTTGGAACCAGAAAGGCCAGTGTTCCATTCCTGCTGGCTCAAAAGTGATCTCTCAGATCTTTAGCAAATCATTTCTCAATCTCCTTTTTTTTTGCATGTATTATAGTATATAGAGTGCTAAATCTACTAGTATATAGAGTGCTAAATCAACCTGGGAAAATAGATTCAGAGAATTCATGCAAGAATATAAAGTACATGTGTCGCGGTCAGCTCCACACTGCTGGGATGAATCTTAAACCAGTCACAATTTGGGGAAGGAAAGTATTTATTTGTTGCTTTAGATACAGGGGAAGTTCCAGAATGCAAAAAAGGCTGCTCCCCTTTCACAGGTCCAAGCAGAGAGAAAAACTCACCACCTACACCACACACACAGAACAGCAAACAGGCAAGAGGACCAGGAGAGAATTCTTTCACCTTTATCTAGCCCTAGGGTGGGGCCTTATAATTCTATCCCAGACTTAATGGTTCCCTGAATTCTGGAATTTCCTTCCTGTACTGCCCACACAGGAAAGGATGTTTACTTCTAGCTCCTTTGAGCTTCCTGACATCCTGCCCCCTACTGAGAGGCTGCCTTCCTGTGAACATCCTCAGAGACCCACCCTAGGTTACTTGAAAGGTCAAGTTGACATCAAAATTTAACCATCACAGTCCACCCCTTGTCAACTTGACATCAAACCATATATCCTTACATCATACCTAATTTCCAAATGAAAACAGTAACAAGATAGAATAGGAAATGCATAATCTCCCCCCAACATAAGGCAAGACCACAACTTAAAGTTCTGTAAATCAAAACAAGTTACATATAACAGCACAGAGTAAACATTTCCAACTGTTTTGAGGTATAACAAGTAGAGACTGGACCAATGCAAACTCAACATTAGGCAAACATCCACATCTGCAGTTCAAGTCCCATACCACAACCGGTGACTGACAGTCTCTGGATTTTCCGATTCCGTCCCTCCAGCTTGGCTGCGTACCTGGGGAAACTTCCATCCCAAGCCAACAGCACTCCATGGTAGCCCTTGCAAAGTCCTGGTATGTCCAAAACGTCTTCAGGTCTCCATTGCAAACCACGGTCCAAATAGCACAGTGAGCACCACTCTTTTAAAAATTGAACAATAAACTAGGTTCCAGCAATGAAGACCTCACCAGGACTCTTGAAGTGATCAGGACTGTCTTTTTGTTTTCTTTAGCTTTAGTTCTTACTTATATCTCCAAATGCAAGAGAACTGTGATGTTCCTGCAGACCCCACAGAGAAAGGCACAAAGACTCCAATCCTGGGAATAATTACAAGTGTCTTCACAAATCAGCCCTGTAACCATCAAGACAGCAGGTGCCATACTGGGTTTTCTGTGGGTTTGGTGGGTGACTTGCAAGGCACCCACAGGTTCTGGGCACCCAGCTAAAAGAATCAGTGTGTCCTTGTCAAAGTTCACTTCCCTCTGCTATATGAACTTGCCACCATCTTGAATATAGGGTGCCTTCCTGGTACTGCCTGCTTCCAGGAACTATTCTGGAACATGCTCTTGGTCCCAGAAGGCTGTAGGGGTAAGAGGTCCAGATCTTGCATTTCTTTGTGCATGCATGTGTGTTCCTGTGTGTGCTGAGGCACATGCATATATGTACATGTGATGGTAGAGCCAGAGGAACACTGCCCACCTGTTTGAGACAAGGACTCTCATTATCCTGGAGCTCCCTGATTAGGTTACTGAGCCCCAGAGATCCTGCTGTCTCTACCTGCTGAGCCCTAGGATTACAAACTCATACCATAATGCATAGCATTTTTAAGGGAATTCTAAAGACCGAACTCAAGTCATCATGCTTGTAAGGCAAATACTTTATCTACTGAGCCAGTTCCTCAGCCCAGTGTCTCTTATTTTGTTTATTAAATAAATCCCACTTTATTTCAGAATGGATTTGAGGCAAATGACAAGTTTGTTAGTGAATTGGAACCTGAAGCTATTCTATAGAAAAGTGAACATTCTGTCCTAATATCTAAGAGCTATTATGATCTAAAGCCTACTTGGTAAGCTTTGACTCACAGGTAATGTGATGCTAAGACCTCCCCATGGAAGCGACACAAACATAACCAATGATCTTCAGAATCCCGCAGTCTGAAGTAGACTAAGAGCTCATGTCACAAATGTAATACTGAGGCTGTAACTTGCTGTTTATAAAGAATATGAAAAGGGAGGTTAGCAGTCTGAGACAGCAGCAGGTGACTGTCTTCAGTGTTTTGTAGAAGCTGTACTTGTGTTTTCTTTCACAAAGCTAAACCGTGCAAACATTCTTTCCATCTATAGCATTTGTTACTGCCCATTTTTATAGTATGTACATCCTAAAGATTCAAACTTTTTTCTGACCTGGAAGTGATGGTTCACACCTTTAGTTTCAGCACTCATGAGGCTGAGGTAGGATTTCTGTGAGTTCAGGGCCAGCCTGAGTTGCACAACGAGTTCCAGGTCAGCCTGGGTGAGATGGAGACCCTGCCTCACAAACAAAACAAACTTCTCTTCTGAAAAGATGGTATAATGTAGGGAACATCGCTGTTTTCTTTTGTTAGCACTAGACTGTGCAAAGCCTTCAAAGAATAGTTTATATGTGTGATGCCTTTGAGCTTCCTGGGTAACTGAGAGCATTCTATAGAGGAGATTTTCTACAAAGAACTCAATGATTAATCCTTAAAGAGCATGGGATGGACCAAAATTAGTCTTCAGGAATCTAGAAATAGAAAAAAAAAAGTCATGATTTCTTTTTTATTTTTTGTCTGCATAAATTTTTAAACCTTTTCCAAAGAAAGCATTCTGTTTTCATTTCTTAAAACCCCACATAGAACAGGGAAATACTAGGAAGCCTTGGGTTTCACAGGGATTTTTTTAAAATTCCTGAACAGGCTTATAAAACATTTATCTTGACTGTAACACCAGCAAAGAGAATGTGAAATTTGATCACTTCTGGTAGTCAATGAAATAAAGATTTTCAGACACCGTGGATCAAATCTCACACTGCCTCACAGAGGTTTCAATGAAATCGTCAGAACCTGTTACCATTCCCAATTAGAAAACTGCTCCTTTTCCATGACCAGGCTTGCAGCTAAACAGGGCCATGATAAATGTGGAGACAGAGACTCGGGCTGTGGTCAGACTTTACCCAGGTGTCCTTCATAAATGTCACAGACCAAATTGACTGTTCCTCAGAGGTTGGAGTTTTCAGGGCTAAGGCGCTAGACACATTCATCACAGAGACAGGCAAGATGCCATTGTCCCAAAGCAGAGCCAAGCCAAGCTAAGTGGGCCTTGTTGCAGTACGCCTCTGCAGCTCGCCTAATAATCAGGGAGTCTAAAATAGAAAGCCAAGCATTGGTGTAGAAACGTGACTAGGGGAAGTAAAATCGGGGGCAGTTTAATTTGTGGAAGTTAGGAGAGAATGGCATCCATTTTCTCTGGACTTTCGACAGCAAAAAGGAAATTAAATTATTCCAGGAGGAAAATATGCTGTGGTTTTCTTTTCCGAGGAAAACACAATTTGCTCTCTCTTATTATGCCTGACTGAGGTCAGAATTGACATTGTTGCCAGTGTGTCTAGTAGAAGCCTTAAGTAAGCCTTTAAATAATGGCAGGTTAAAACACTGAGCAGACACAGAAAACCCCAAAGGTTTTCTTTTTCAAGTTAATATGAATTATTCGTTTCAGTAGCCTCAGACATTTATGTATAAGCATGCTTAGGTGAATTAATGATACTACATACATAACACGAGTCAATTAAAACCTCATCTCCTTTCATTAGAAAGTCTAGCCTTTAACCTGGCTCAGTCTGAGCAAATGGTTCAATGTTTGGGTGTTTTAATGCTACATCCACAACTTCTCTTCATCCTCAATTTTTTTTAATATTTTATTTATTCATTTTCAAGCAGAGAGAGAGAGAGAGAGAGAGCACCAGGGCCACCACCTTGTGGGTCTGGCTTATGTGGGTCCTGGGGAATTGAACCTGGGGCCTTAGGCACTGGAGGCAAGTGCCTAACCACTTAGCCATCTCTCCAGCCCCATCCTCAATGTTTTCTGGCCTGAATTTTCAGTTTCCTCTAACACATTTGGAATTTATCACTCATTGAAAAGATTTATCAAGATGATCCAATAAAATTTAAGAAGTTTATGCTAAAGCAAGCTTATATTCTTAGAAATTTCTAGCATGGTAAGTAGAGACAGTTCAGGTTAAGCTGCTATAACAAAGATGTAAAATTAATACAGTATGGTTCAAACATGATGACAGGGTATTTTTCATACATGAAAAAAAATTCAAAGATCCATGCCTAGCTCATATCACCACTCAAGACCCAGATTCCTACAATCTTTTTACTTTGTATCTACTAGAGAGTTGTCCTGGCCATGTGGTCTAAATTGTGTCACCAGTATGTCTAAGACCCTGTCAACAAACAGGGAGAAAATGGAAAAATAAAAGGCAGGAAGCTTCCTTTCAAAGAAATAATAGTTTCCTACTTTTACTCACATTTGATTGGCACCAAAAAGTAAACCTAGTTATTGGTGCTGAAGAGATGGCTCAGCAGTTAAGGCCCTTGCCTGCAAAGCTTAATGGCATGGATTTGATTCCCCAGTGCCCAAGTAAAGCCAGATGCACAAAGTGGAGCATGCATTTGGAGTTCATTTGCAGCACCTGGAGGCTCTGGCATGCCCATTTTCATCCTCTCGCCCCTTTCTTCTCTCTCTCTCTCTTTCTCTCTCTCTCTCTCTCACACACACACATATATATACATATACATATATATAACCCCTTGTGAATAATAAAAAAATTAAAAAATAAATGGACTGGAGAGATGGCTTAGTGATTAAGGCCTTTGCCTGCAAAACTGAAGGACCCAAGTTCAATTCCCCAGTACCCAACTAAAGCCAGATGAACAAAGTGGTGCATGTGTGTGGAATTCGATTGCAGTGACTGGAGGCCCTGGTGCACCCATTCTCTCTATGTCTGTTTGCCTCTATCTCTCAAATAAATAAATAAAAACTTGCATTAAAACAAAAAAAAACTTCATACAGCTACACTAATTGCAAAGAAACTAGAAAAGTAAAATTAAAGTTGGGCATGGTGGCTTTTGCCTTTAACCTCAATACTTGAGTGAGGTCTTGCCTTCAAAGGACCTTTCTTATTGTCCCAGTAAAAAATACATATTTTGTCCTTAGTGGAGTTAGCTTCTATAACATTTATAGCCTGTTTACACCTGTCCTACCTTCCACTTTTGCCAGGCTCACACTCCTTTCCGCACCAAATTGCACATTTTTCTAATCTTTGTGTCTTTCTTTCTCCTCTCTCCAGGTAAATGCAGGGAGTAGTAACCATGCCACATTGTGACTACTGTGCTGCTTTGAAATTTTTTAACAAATTAGTACATTACTTTGGAATTCCGTTTCACTCAAATCTGTAGAACCTAAGCATAATGCACCCAGGTTCTTGGCCAGAATATAACAGGAATGGTGTCTAGCCCAGTTACTAATAAAGTCTTTGTTCTCCTCTGAAGCCTCACGAGCCAAGCCACCACCAGCTGCATTGCTATTGGAATGCTGATCTTCCAAATCCCCACTAGAATGGCCCATTAAGCCTTGCTTTCAGAATTCAAGTCCTTCTTTAGTCTATGGGTCCAAGATCGTCTTCATTCCTCCCACAACCGAATCCTAAAGGCCTAAAATATGTAAGGTCCACTATATTATATCAACAGCTGTAATAAACTTGATACCAATTTTCCTCTTGGTACTTCTTGGTATTGATTTTATATGTTAGTTACTTTTCCCATTTCTGTGACAAAACACCTGACAAGAAACAAAAGAAGAAAGGTTTATTCGGATTCACAGTTGGAGGGTATAGCCCATGATGGCAGGAAAGGCATGTTAGCAGGAACATGAGTGTGCTTTCTTACATCGTGTTAATTCAGGAAGCAAAGAAAGGGAAATGTTGTGACTCCACTCTGTGAGTTTAAACCAACAATCCACACGCACCTCAGTTTCTTTGTCCAAAACTTAACTATTTCAGTATTTATTTCATAGAATAAAATGGAAAGTAGTGTATAAAGTACCTACCACAGTAACTGCAGCACACAGAAGTCGTAAAGAATGCTAGTTTACTTTCAGCCCAACCATGCTTCCCAATTCCCAATGGTTAAGATAGTGGAGCCAAACCTATGTAGGTGTTAGTCTGCTCTGCCTGTGACCCTGAGCCAGTTACTTGACTCTCTAAGTCTTAGTTTCCTTGCCCATAAACTATAATACTAATAGTACTTCCTTGTTGGATCACTAAGGAAAAGATAGAGTGCTGAGAAATGGCATAATGGATGGCACCTATTATATTCCACTAAACCTAAGACTCCATCAATGTCGAGATACATTCTGGTTTTAGAAACGTATATGGGGAAATATGTGCATTATTGATTCATTAAATATTATAATAAGCCATAATTAAATATTAGGTGTTATCATCTCTTATATTTTATGTGGAGATCTACAGAGTAGTTTATAGAAGTTAAGGAAGATTAACCTTACTCCGAGAAAGTTAAATGAAATTGGTAGCGTTAACAGTATGGCCACAATGTAGTATAATGAATGTAATAATGGAGATGTGTCCCTGGTGCAAAGATAATAGAGCAAAGCCTATACCACACCCAGGATGTGGGGCAGGGAATGGGGAGGTGAGGATGGAAAGGAAATGCCTCCAAAAGAATAGATGCACAAAAAGGGGTTTTGAAAGATGAACAAAGAGTTTAATAGCTAAGAAAGGACATTCCAGACATGGAAAAGAAGCTGAAAAGTAATCACTAGCATTAGGAACACACTAGATAGCTTGGCGGCACTGGAATGTAAGTTGCTTTCATCCTGGCTGAGAGAGATTGCAGAAATCCTCATGACCAGCAAAAATAAGCCTCTCTATTCCCTGAAGGGACAGCTTCTAAGTAAAGGAGTTTTAAGTCCATTCAGAGAAAAATCCTATAATAAATGTACCTAATCTCCTAACCCTACAAGATAATACAGGAAAAATGAATAAAAATCTCTAGGGTAGAAAGAAAAATAGTCCTAAAGAGTCTATTTGCTAACCAAAAGTATGTGCTCATCAAAGACCAAAAGTTGTCAAACCTGAATGCCTTTTATGTTTCTAAGAGAATTAACCCCAAACAAATACAGAAGCAAACAGAACATATTGTTAGAAGAAATAGCAATTTAAGCACATTTTATTTCTAGTTTAAACTTCAAGTTTTACTCACCATCAGTACAATGACCATATCTTTTTTTTATCTTCTAAGAACTTCAGCAGACCGAGTTTCATTTCATCTCTTGTGCTAATGTTTCTCAATGGCAATAATTGAATTTATTTTTTTCTTGTGTGTGGGGGCGGGTAATGTAGTTGGGAGATGTGGAGGGAGGCTATATAGGGTATATGCACATGTATGTGCCCACTCTCCAGCAGTGGGGTGTGCTCACCTGGAGTGTCCCATGCTCCCTCACTCCTCCACCCTTTCTTACTTGAACCACAGTCTCCTACTACTCACAGAACTTGCCATTTTTTGTGAGCTTTGGTGATTCATGAGTCTCTACTCTCCTACAAAACATGAAGTTACAGGCACATGTGGCCATGCCCAGCTGTTTATGTGGCTCCTGGGATGGAACTTGAGTGATCTCCCAGGCCTCTTTGGCTTTTATACATGAACAGGAAGTGACATCTCTCCCACCCTCCATGCTGGGTGTTTGGCACACTCTGATGTGCCAAATCTTTGATGAATGTGAAGAAACATGATGTGGCTCCACATGATTTGGAATGAGCAAGAGGTAGTCAATCTTTGATATAAAAATTCCTATCAAGAAAAATGCCAAGGGCCATTATGCATTGGAATCATATAACTTGTGGTTTGATTTTACAGGGCTCACAGTTAAAAGACTGTCTCGAGTCTCAAATGAGACTTTAGGCTTTTAAACAGTGTTGATACTGGTAAAGACTATGGAGACCTTTAAAGTTGAACTGAAAGCATTTTTAAGATGGCAATGAATCTATGGGGATCATGGGGAAAATGTGATGATTTAAATGTAAAATGCCCCCTTAGCCTCATGAAGTCTCATACTTACTACCCAACTGGTGAAGCCTTTGCAAGGTGGAGCCTCACTAGAGGAGGTGTGTCACTGGATGTGCGCCTCGGCCCCACTTGTCAGTGCTAACTAGCTCACTCTTTCTGCTTCTTCCCAGCTAATATGTGATAATGTGAGCCAGCTTCCTGTTCCAGTCATGATGAAATTCCCTTTGAAACTCTAAGCTGAAATAAACCCTTTTCTTACATAAGCTGCTTCTGCTTGGGTGTTTTGACCCAGTCAAAGAAGGTAACTCCTACCTCTAGCTAATATCCTCCTCAGGGGAAAAGGAGTATTTTATTCCTCAACCTGCATTATCTATTACTTGGATTTGATGACTCTGTTAAAAAAAAAAGATAGGATTAACACAAGAAAAACAGTTTTCTTATTTATATGTGAATCACACCATGTAAGAAAAGTCTCACTGTAAAGTATCCCAAAGCAATGGCTTAGAATTCTTGCTCACAGCATCTTCAACACTCAACCGTAAACTTGTGGGAAAATGACAGGAGAAAGGAAAAGGCTTTAGGCTTCCAAGGGCATGAAGTCCAGACATGGTGACTAGGTGGGAGGCTCAACAGGAGGCAGGTTAGCTTGTGGGTCTTCAGAGCCCTCTCTGTGATAGTTGCCATGGTCTGATCCAGGTGTCCCCTACAAACAAATGAATGTGTTCTGATGGATCGCTCTTCAGCTGAAGGCAGTTTGGGTTTTACAACCTCACTAGAACTGTGGTATTGGGGGAGGGATTATGGGGGTTATAAACCAGCTCCCCCTAGCCAGTATTTGGCACACCTTCCTGCCGCTGTTTGCAGTGCTGTGGCGAAAGTGATGTCTACCCTCTGTTCATGCCATCATTTTCCCTGCCATGATGGAGTCTCCCCTCAAGCCCATAAGCCTAATAAACCCATTCCTCCCAAGCCCCTTTTGCTCTGCAGCAACTAGAATGCTGACTGGAACAGTTTTGGTAGCAAGATGTGGGGTCTGTTGCTGCTAGAACCCCAATCTTATGGCTTTGGCCTTTTGGAGGTGATCTGCAAGAGGAATGTGGAAGGATCTGAAATCTCGACCTAAGAGATGCCTCACAGTGCTTTGAGTACAGCTTGATGCACCATTCTGGTCAGAGTTGAAAGACCTGAATGCAGTAATAACTATGAACTCTGTGTGTGTGTATACATAGTACACACATATACATGCATAAACACATGTACATGCATACCCACTCATCACATACTACATAAACACATACCAAAAATAGTTTTCAAAACAAAAATATTTTGTGAGAAGAGCATATTCTTGCAAATCGTTTTGATGTCTGACTTACTAGAAAACATTTAAATTATTATGCCTGCTTCTTATTTCTTCTGTTGCAATGTTTTAAGTCATGTAGTTTAGGGGAAAATCCACTCACTGCACACTAGCAGGATCAAAAGATGAAAATCTCAATATCATTTTAGTATCATTATAAAATAGTTTAGACCTCTATCCATACTTTAAAAACTTCAAAACTTCTAGGCTACAATATAAATCACCTGTAGGACGAAGAAGGAAGAGGAAACAATAATAAACAACTTATGTGTGTCTCCCACATGCCAAGAGCACTAGAAACTTTCATCAGTATTACTTCACTTTGTCTAGAGTCCATCAA
The DNA here is from genome assembly GCA_004024765.1 of Zapus hudsonius. Taxonomy (NCBI): domain Eukaryota; kingdom Metazoa; phylum Chordata; class Mammalia; order Rodentia; family Dipodidae; genus Zapus; species Zapus hudsonius. The sequence continues at coordinate 1,898 of PVHP010003030.1, read as the reverse complement.
GATGGAGTCATCATTTCCTTTGTCAATGCAGGTGAGGAAACAGAAGGGTTATATAATTTACCTATGGCCAAACTTCTGATGAGAAACAGAGCCAGTTTGAAGCTGACTTATAGATATTAGGATAGCTTAAATCAAGCCAGGGATGATAGCACACCTGTATTCCCTGCACTCAAGAAGCAAATGTTCACAAGTTTAAGGCCAGCCTAGTCTATGTAGCATGTTCCCAGCCAGTGAGGGCTACATAGCAAGACCCTGTCTCAAAAATCTTAAAATACAAAAATAAATAATAAATAAGTTATTTACTTATTTTTATTTCCTTTTCTTCTTTATCTAGGGTCTGGAGAGATTACTCAGTGGGTAAAGTACTTACCACACAAGCATAAGGACCAGAGTTCAGCTCACCAGACCCATATAAAAAGCCAGATGTGAAGTGTGCCTGTAATCCTCATGTTTGGGAGGTACAGACAGGGAATCCCTGGGGCTCACTGGCTAGCTAGTCTAGCCCAATCAGTATTCTAGGTTTAGTGACAAACCTGTCTCAAAGAATAAGGTAGAAAGTGACTGAAGAAGATGCCTGATATCAACTTCTAGCCTAAATGAATATACATACATGCACATGTCCACACACATAGGAACACACAGGCACACACACACACACACACACACACACACACACACATGCTGTGATGGTTTGAATGAAAATCCCCCCCCCCAATATGGTCATGTGTTTGAACACTTGATCTTCAGCTGTTTTCAAAGATTGTGGAACCTTTGGCAGGTGAAACCTTGCTAGAGGAATTGACCCTCTAAAAGTCAGCCTTGATGTTTCGTAGGCTAGCCTCATCAGCTGCTCTCTTCTCTGCTCCCTGTGCTACAGTGGGATGCAGGCTTCCTGCCCCTGCCATTCCTTTGCTGCCATTATGGACTTTACTCTATGGAACTGTAAATCGAATCAAACCATTTTCCTTCCTGAAGTTGCTTCTTTTTGGACATTTTTTCTCAGAAATGAAAAAGTAACTGATACACATGCAAAAAATTCTAAGTTATTTCAAAGCTTTTCCAAATGTGTGTCATATATGAATTTCTATTGCTTACAAGTAATTACAATAAAGTGAACAACATAGAACAGCCCCCGAGCATTCTCACAGTGTCAATCGGAAGGCCTGGAGTTTCTCAGATGGGCTCATTGCTTTAAGTCTCACATTCAATCTGTTGCCTAACTGAGTTGGAAGAGTGGGCTTCCAAGCTCATTCATGCCATTGTCTATGTTCAGTCTCATGCCTGACTGAACTTCTTATCCTCTCCCTGCCTAAGGGCCAGGGGTCACTCAGTTCCTGGGAGTTCCTCTCAGGTCCTGGACACTTCACTCTGTCCATCTCCTAAGCAGTAATGAAAAAGCTCCCTTCTAAGTGAAAACAATACCACTTGCTTTTATCTTTCCATTTCCCAGCTCTCCCAGAGCTGAAATATAAGAGATGACTTCACTCTGTTGCTCTGAGGTCAGAAACTCCATTCTGTCCTGGAGCCAGCTCCCTGGTGTATTCATGCATCCAGGTTGATAAAATCTCTCTGGTTCTCAGAAATTGAGCTGTTATCTTCTTACACTTTCTGGATTCAAATAATCATCCAGCCTTGGCTTCTGTCCCCAAGTTCCATGATTCTATGTGACCAACTTTCAATAAAGAGAAGAATTCCCTTCTGCAAGTCACAGTGCAGCCCTCTTTCATTTCCTCTCAAAGTATCTCTTCTCCTTTTTTCTTCCTTCTCATAAAGATAAATCCAGACACTTCATAATCATTCTTATAGCACTAAGTTTAAGACTAAGTTTGCTACAAACAGATTTGTTGAGACTATAATGAATGATTTCAGGACTGACGGTTTCAGAGTTCTACAAACTC